>JADRCD010119069.1:0-10381 GCA_019843815.1 Montemys delectorum
GCCTACACCTAGGTAACCCTGCACATATGTAGAGTCCCCCAACAACTGGATCAGGATCCTGTTTTTCTAACTGGGCTGCCTTGTTTGGCCTCAGTGGGAGAGACTGTGCCTAGTCCTGCACTTGATTTGGTGTCCAAGGTGAGTTGGGTAAGGTCCACCTTCTGAAAAAAAGGAGGGCTTTTTTGAGGGGGCACCGGGAGAAAAGGGGGATCTTGATCTCAAGTGAATAAATAAATAAATAAATAAATAAATAAATGCAAAAAGGACAAAAGAGAATGGATAGTAAAAAGGAATCTAGAAAGCAACAGCATCTGTATCAATGGAATCCCCATAGCTATATAACACTTTTAGAGAACAATGGTTCATGCTGTACTTTACTACACAGCTGTCATCCCTTATACCCTGTTTGCTATACTAAAGACTTGTAAGTAGAATGCAGGTAAAAGAGTAGTAACTCTTACCATGTGTTATCCAATAATAAGAGGAAACTTAGAATTAGATTAACAGCAGAGCTTAGAAATACATCTGATACACTAGATGAAATAAGGTCACTGGCATTGTGAGGTAAATGGATTTCTTTAAATTACAATAAACCAAAACACTACTGTTGACAATACTCTAGGGAAAAAATAAAATGTGGACTGTGCATGGGAAACTGAAGAATGCAGTGGTCTTTTTCATACAGTGACAGATAATAGAATAGAAGTTGAAAAAAAAAATCTGTTTGGATCCCAATGATAAGCCAGAGACTCAGGACTGTTAAAGGTGAAGAAGAATAAGACTGGCTGGATATAATGCAAGAAGAGCATCATGAGGGCAAACTTCTAGAGTTATTGGTCAGGTATATGAGTTAAACAGATTTCCAAAAGTCATAGGTCATTTTTGTTATTCTTGGTCGTCTCTCAGAATTTAAAGTTAGAACCCTGGCACTGTTGCTAGGCACAGGACTTGGAGGAATAAAGCCGGAATCAACCTACCAAAGACTAGTTCCCATAGTTTCAGATGGTGCTATGCAGGCCATCAAAGGAGAAGAGCAATCCAACCCAGATGGAAAGCATATGAAACTCAGCAAAGATTAGAATAACAAAATATCTGTAATTAGGCAACAGTGACATTTTTAACTTAGTAATAACCAACAACTGCCTAATGGTTTCCCACTCAACAGGATATAATTCATATCTGCACACTGACTACTAGTGGTTGGAGAGTTCATAGACCTGACAGGAGAAACTACTAGTGCTAGGCTTCTAAAGCAACATGTTTCTAACCTTTTTATAAATAATATTTGTTATCCACATAGATAAAAGTACCACTCAAACTTCTTTTTGCACCAAATAGAGACTATTGCAGAATTCTACAACTGGCTCAGAGTTTAAGTGACTATGTTATGGACAACCACAGTTGAAACATCTGTAATACAACCATCATAGCTATGGATCAGGGGAAGTCAGTCAGGAGAAAGACTGTAAGGTACAGAGTCCGAAGATGTCTACTCTGAGATAATGTCTTCTATATTGTCCATGATTTCAGGACAATATGGTTGTCTGAGCAGGAGTACCAAAATGATAATACCAGTTGACATGCCGACATAGGGTAATTCATAATGAACCTACCCTAAACAGCTACAGGTGATCCATGGCTGCTGAGATAGGGAGAATCAAGAATTAGTTTCCTCTAGGGTTGAACCTCATGTGTGATTTTTTTCAGTCCCAAGCGGTCAATCTTGGATACATATAAATATGTGTTTGTGTGCATGTGTGTGTATGCTTGTATGTGTTTTTGTGTATGTGCTTGTAGTTTTTGTTTGTGTGTCTCTTTGCAGGGTGTGTGTGTGTTTGTGTGTGTATGCATTTGTAATAATAATGAAGAAACACTGATAACTTTGAATCAAAGTATACTAGAGAAGTTGGAGAAGATTGAGTGAAGAGCCTGGGTGTTCATATATAAAATTCTTTTAAAATATTAAAACTTAGAAATGAATTCATTTTGATCACCTTAGATTGAGATGTTTATAAATGCCTTCATTACTGCTGAAAAGGCCTAAAATCCAAATGCAGAATTAGTGCTCATTATATATTTTGGGGAGATATCAATACATAAACATGTTTAAAGAGGCAGAACTACACAAACTTTGCATACATCAAATACATGAGAGAAAAAGAAAGTTTTTGAAAAAGATCACTGAAGACTAAACAAAGTCGGCGCAGTGGTATTAGGTACTTTTGTCATGGCTCTGTAAATGTGCTACTGGAATGGTTTTTTCCTTCCCCACACTTAGAAATCACAGTCTCTCCTGATGGGGTAAGCACCATACCAGAAACAATTCAATGCCCTCGCTGTGTGAACCTGTGCTGAATGTTTTCCACAGTTCCATCAGTGAGGCAGCAGAGGGCTCAAGGGGAGGTAGAAACATGATACATCCCCAGTGCCTGTCTTAGTTTTTGATTGCTATGATGACCAGTGCCTGTCTTAGTCAGTGTTTGATTGCTATGATGAGACCATGACCGCCATTCTTATTCAAAATTCAAAAGCAGATCATAAACTTTCAAGACACAGTGGCACAGAACAAGTATTGCCAATCAAAAATGACAGTAAGGGGAGCATTGAGAAGAAATACTGGATCAAAGATAGACCCAAAATAGCAGGGCAAACTCCAAACTATACATTTCCATATGTAAGGGTCAAAGAACTCTTTAGATCTCCAACTCCTTTCACCTTTGTTGACTGAAACACACATCTTTTTCTTGGACTGATTTTACCCTCAATATTCAAGTCTCCCTAGCATATATTCCAATGTAATCCTGGCTTCCCCCACACAGCTCCTTAAAATGGCCTCTCTGGGCCTCCATGCAGAGACATCCCTCACCCATACTTGGCCTCAGCAACTTTTTATAACCACAGTGAAAGATTTAGAATCCCTTTCTTGTGCTCTTAAATCTAAAGTCAGAATCACGTGGCCAAATCTGCCAAGTACTTCTGCTGCTTGCTGGGGCTAGATTATCAAGTTTCCTGCATTCACTTACATCCATATCAGCTTTCTGCTGTTGATAGTTTCTTTCACTGCTCAAACTTTAATTCCTTTTCACAAGTTGAAAGCTCAGCTGGATGGGAGTCTTGCCCTATGGCCGGCACTCTCCTTATTCCATTTAGCATTAGCTTTTCTTTAAACTGTTTATCCTTTTGAGCACTAGATTTAGTTCGATTGTATTTCTTGGTTCTCCTTTCCTCCTTAATCTCGACACTTTGTATTTTTTCTTGCTAAACTTTCTCCTTCTCATTGTAGATCTGTGTAAGAGTGACCACTAATAACAATACAATACAATCAACACTACTAGGCTGTTTTGAAAGCTCATCTGTCAGTTCTCTCCATTTAAAACTTCTTGATTTAGTCTCAGGCAGATTTAATTTTATTTGTTTGTTTGTTTATTTATTTATTTATTTATTTATTATTTTTGTTAGAAAATGGCAGGGAATAGCCACATTCTTCACCGAAATATCACAAGCATGATTGCTAGGCCACTTAATAATGCTGCTCTCCTCTGGACCCTCTTGCACTATACTGTTATGACAGCACATTTCTCTCAGCATCACTGCCCTCTCTGTTCCTACTAGAATGGCCTTGTTTAAAGCTTTCAACTATGTTCCTAATCGAAAACCCAAAATCTACATTCCACCAACAAGCACAATGATCAGGCCTGTTATAGCACTATCCTGCTTCTTGGTACCAACTTGTGTCTTAATCAGTTTCTATTGTAAAGACACAGCATGATGATGAGAAGCCTTATAAAAGAACAAATTTAGTTGGAGCTTGCTTATCATTTCAGAGGTTTAGTTCATTATAATCATGCCAGGATCATGGCTCAAAACAGACAGACGTGTTGCCAGAGATGTAGTTGAGAGTTCTAAACCCAGGTTTGTAGGCATTAAAACTGGGCCAGGCTTGGGTTTTTGAACCCCCAAAGCCCAGTGACATACTTCCTCCAACAAGGCCACACCTCCTACTCATTCAGAGTGGTGCCATCCCCTGATTACTAAGTCTTCAAATATATGAGAGTATGGGGCTCTTTCTTATTCAAACCACCACAGTAACCATCCTTTCCTCTGATGATTCACTTATGCTACTTGTGACTAAACTCTTGGAGGCTCTTTACCCTTCCCTAATGTGCAAAGAGCCCAGGCCTATGTATTTTTCCTTAAAATAAATATCCTGTGAGAAGACATTTTATATACAAATCATAACAGTTATGTAAAGCAGAAATCGCTGACAAAAGAGAATATAACAAAGTTGGCCAAATTTAAAACATAAATCAGTTATTAGTGAGAAGAGAAATAAAGAAAGGACTTTCAAGCATAAGGTTGTTATAGCAAAAGAAAAATGAACAAACACAGATGAAGAAAAAAAATCACTATGCTTTTCTGTACAGAGTGAAGACAATAACATCTCACTAGAATCACTATAGCATCTCTGGATTACCTTACAGGAAAAATTGATACATACATCAGATTATTTAATTTCTTACATAAAAGCTGAATCTACCTAGCATACACTTCTTAGAAGCCATGCTTGCTATTATAATTAAAAGATACATTCATGTTTGCACTGCCATGCAAATATCCTTGAAAACATAACATAATAAATATTCTAGTAATGTTACAGGAAAGAGGGATAATGTGAATTTGACAAATATTGACTATAAAAGGCAAATGGAATGAATGTCAATAAATATTTCGAGGAAATTGATTTTAGATATTTTAGAGTCCACTCACTTAGCATGTAAGGAAGCAAAACCAATAAAATAACAGTCTTCTCGTCCAGGATTTTGTGAAAAGATAAAATGTCTCTATTATTGTAATGGATGCTAATCTTCTAAATTCAATACTTATTATTAGTTATTTTACAATTAGAAATTAGGTACCCATTCTTCCACCAAAATATCATAACACCTCACCTGTCTCACTTCAGTCTATTGTAACAGTATTTAGTCAAGTATTTTATAATTAACAAATTATAGAATATATTACTCCCAATTCTGGAAGGTGGGGGAGTCAAAGGTGAATTTACAGTCAGGTGTTATATCTCATGAACCTTGCCCTGCACCAAAAAATGGTGCTGCTTGCTAGTGTCCTCATGTAAGGAACAGGAAAATAGTTCTCAATAGTCTCATTAAATAAAGAATTAATCTTGGTTACTTTCACAGATTAAGTAATGACTTGCAGGTTAGCTTTCAAGATAGGATTTTTACGTGGGCAGAAATATGAAGATCTGGTACCCCTTTTAAATATTATTAAATGCTGACCGCAAAATTGGTCTACTACAGAAAACAATTATCTTTTTGCCTGTTATATAATATGCTGATTAACTTTAACCATCACCTTGACACAACATAATAATCAGGAAAGAGAGACTCAATGAAGTATCCTCAAGATGGCTTGTGAACAGGTCTGTGGGATTTTCTTGATTGACTTACAAGATTCAGCCTATTGTTGGTGGCTTCAATTACTAGGCTGAACTGTGTATGATAGAAAACACTTAGTGGAAAACATGAATTGTTTCATTTCTCTTTGTTCTTAGATGTGGATATTCCTACCTTGACTTTATTTCAAGGGTAAATTGTAATTATAAGCCAAAAGAAACCATTTATTCATTTCTTTTTGGTCAACTTATTTTATCACATCAATAGAAATGAAACTAAAATAGAGTAAAAATAAAAAGAAATATATATGTATTTATATATACATATATATTATGTTTTTTTGTGTGTGTTATATTCCTTTTTTCACACATCAGAAAAAATTCACAATAAACTGTTGACATGGAGTATTCTAGTTTAAAATAGGGGAAGATTTTTCTTGTTTCAAATCACTGGCCACAGAAATGCTAGAAATGAAGCTTATTACGTGTTAACTTTTCTTTTCAGTTTGACGTAATCTCTGCCTTTGGTTGTCTGGTCTCTCTACTAATGACCAGATCTTTGTATTTTTTAACTTTAAAAAAGTATTAGGTGAGATTTCACAGTGAAATGAGCTATTTCTAAAAACTCTTATTTTTCAACATCCAGTGGTTGCTAAAATGAATCTATCAATTTTAATAATAGAAATAACACCACTTATGTAAGAGATTGAAGTTTAATGTATTGAGAAAGATGTTACTCAAATAAATTTTCAAAGCTAATGAATAGTTGGACAGTGAGAGAGAGGAAACTAAGGAAGGAACAGAAAAATTATTTTTATGTATTTTCCTTATTGACCACTTTTTATATTAAAAACTAAAAATAGTAAGGAGAGAGTAACACTATACAGTATAAGAAAAAACTGGCTCTGTTTAAATAGGAGAATAACTTTAAGTAAAAAATTAACTATTGTTATAAGACATTTTTCCCCATCACAATCTTTGGAAGTTTAAGTCCTTACCCTGGCAGTATTGAGAAATGGGAAGCTGGAGAGTGGATTTGAATAATGGAATTTACATCTCTTTAAACCATCTGACGTTGTTTCTGCAAACATGTATTTTAATCATGCTTGAGCGTTGTTTTATGGAATCGAGTCAGCTGGCCTCCTGCTGTCAACATGTGCTTAACATCCTTAGACTTTTTCCAGGGAGTCAAAAGAGCGTAGAGCCTCACTCAAAGCTGAGGAGGGTGCAGTACTCTGTTTTGAGTTCCAAAATTATGAGCCAAAATAAATCTATTTCTTGTATTCTATTAAAGCAATAGAAAGACTAAACAAATCTTTCATAAATTCAGTTTCCATGAGGTTAAGATGTAGTTAAAACTTTTTTATTGCTTACTTTGGATAAGGAGGATAAACACACTTCATCAGTGTGCAGTGTTAAATTTACAGGAGGTGTAGATTACCATTAACTTACGAGAGCAGCCACGTCAATGTCCTAAAGTTGGTGAAAGACAACTTTAAAGCAAACTAATTGAAACTAAATATATCGTCACATGAACTAAGGGTATTTTTTTTAAAACAATCTAAGACTTTTCCAGTCAGATTGAACCAATTTTATTACATGAACTGAAGTGAAGTTAGACTTCATATTTACTGTTAATATCTACATCCTAACAGAACCTAATATTCATGTGTATGACATTTCCTTGAGTAAAACTTACTTTGACTAGAACATGAAGAAGGTGTTTTGATATCATTTTATTGTTTGTGTTACTCTGGGAAACTAAAACTTTCCTAGAACTGTTAATGTTCTAATAAAACTTTCCACATTCATAGCAATAGCATATAAGATGAGAGTGTTATAGGCATTTACCAGTTAATTGTTTCAATTCGAATGAATAAAAACTCTTTTAATAATTATTTTGATTTACATCCCAGGTGTCACACCTCTCCTGGTCCCTCTTTGCAGAATTCTTCTCCCATCTCCCCTCCCCTTCACCTCTGACAGGAGGACTGCCTATCTCCTGTACCCTGGGGCATCAGGTCTCTACAGGATTAGGTACATCCTCTCTCAATGAGACCAGAGAAGGCAGCCCTCTGCTATATACATGCCAGGGCCTCAGATCAGCACATGTATGCTTATTTGTTGATGACTCAGTTTCTGGGAGCTTCTAGAAGTACAAGTGAGCTGACACTGTGGGGCTTCTTATGGGGTTGCCATCCCCTTCAGTTCCTTCAATCCTTCCCCTAACTCTTCCATATGGGCAGGCAATGCTTGGCTGTAAGTATCTTCATCTGTCTCAGTCACCATGCTAGGCTCCTATCTGCAAGCACAACATAACATTAGTAATAGTGTCAGGGTTTGGTGCCTGCCCATGGGATGGAATTCAAGTTGGTCCAAACACTGGTGGACTATTACTTCAGTCTTGGCTCTATTTTTGTCCCTGAATTTCTTTTAGGCAGGACCAGTTTGGGGTTGAATGTTTTGTAGGTGGGCTGTTCTCCCCATCCCTCCACTAAGGATCCTGTCTGATTACTGGAGATGGGCTCTTTAGGTTCCATATCCCCAACATTGGGCCTTGCAGCTAAGATCACCCACAGAGTCCTGGGAGCCTCCCTCATCCCAGGTCTCTGGGATTTTCTAGAGATCATGCCCCACCCCCTTCCCAGTCAGCTGCAAATTTCCATTCATTCTCCAGCCCCGGGCCTCTCTCCTGTCTCCCTTAATATCTGATCCTGCCTCCCTTTATTCCCTCAATCCCCTTTTCTCCAGTTCCCTCTCTCCTTCTGCCTCTCTTCTAAGTGGGATTTAAGCATCCTCACATGGGCCTTCCTTCTTCTTTAACTTCTTAGGGTCTGTGGGGAGTATCATGGCTATTCTGTACTTTTTGATTAAGTACATACCATGAGGTCTGAGTTACCTCACCCAGTTCTAATTTCCAGTTCCATTAATTTTCCTGCAAAATTCATGATCTCCTTGTTTTTGATAACTGAATGGTATTTCATTGTGTAAATGCACCATATTTTCTTTATTCGTCCTTCTGTAGAGGAACATCTGGGTGTCTTCTAGTTTCTGACTTACTCTTTGTTGTATATTTTACATATCCAAGGTCCACCTGCCTAGGACTGGTGCTAACCACAGTGAGCAGGGTACTCTTATGCCAATCATTAATCAAAATCAATTCCTCACAGAAATGGCTGGAGATGAATCTGGTTGGAGATGAACAAAGAAGATCTTCAGTTGAGATTCCTTTTATCCCAGTGACTCTAGGTTAGAGAATAATACCCTATTTATCTGTTTAGGAGACTGTGTAGCATAATCCCAGCATTCATGATTTATAGGTAGAAGAGTCACAAAATTGAGATCAGCATGACCAACACAGGAACTGTGATGCTAGTTTCAACCATATTGGTTGATCAGTTCAAAATCAAAAAGCAAAATAAAGTCAGACTACTACTTAAATATGTTGTATCCTAGCAAAGACTAACTCTCTAAGGATCTACAGTTCAAGAAGAAATGGGATTTAGTCTTGGAGGCTCACGTACACTTTCTGCAATAGTGTTCTGCAACACAGACAGCTTTTATTTATATCTCAGATGGCTAAAGTAAGAAGACCGTTCCAGAGGAAAAAGAAGATAAAAACATGTTCTGTCTCCTTACCCTCCATAAACACAGAGCAATGTTTTGCTTGATTTCTCTTTAGGGTGGATTGTAATTCTTTTCCTTTAAAACAATTAATGTAGCTCTCATAAATGTAGGGATAATGACAGGTATATGTACTTTCTATTGGCATTTTCACTGTGAAATATCCAAAATATGTCACTAATTCAGAAAATATCATTGTGTATTTAAAATAAAGAATAAAATCTAAAACATTGGGGCTGAAGACACATTTCAGCATATAAAACCATCTCTCACAAAGCCCGACACTGAGTTCTATTGATATGAGTTGGAATCTACATGGGCAAAGGAAAGAACTGACACAATTTTCTACTTTTATGCTATATTACATTCACAGCTGCATGCTCACACACACACACACACATACACACACACACACACAAACACATACATACTTGTGTACATGCACAGAAAACCTAAAGAAAATATAAGTACTTTAAATTCAAAGTAATATAAAATGTTGATTTCCATCAAGCTGGCATTGTCTACTGCTTTCTGACATTGCATATTTAACAAGACAAATGGACATGCTGGAAATGCCTATACAGCAAGTACTAAGGAAATATTCCCAAGTCAAGCCAGCTAGTAATGACAGTCTAAAGTCCTACAGAGTATAAGAAATTAAATTTTGTTAAAACTTCAGAGCAGAAATCAGCCTCAGATTCCCGTCTTGAGATGAGATTACAGTCCTAGGCACACATCCAGGCTGAAGCCCTCAGAGAGCACTTGTAACAGAGGGCCCAGCTGTGTCCACACCAGACTTCTGCATAGAGAGAAAGCTAGTAAATGCTTTGAACCAAATAACTAAACCCATGAAAATTTGAAAAAATAACTAATAAAATGACCTAAATCTAAATAATCTCAATGAAATTTTTTCATGCATTCCATCATGTGTAAGTCGAGTTCTGTAAATTAACATTTTATTTAATAAATTATGGAAGACATCCCTGAGAATTTTGTTTTTACTGTTTTGGAGAGAGAGAGAGTTCCTAGGAAATTAAATTTTTTTTTATTTTTTTTAATGTTTTTTATTAGATATTTTCTTTATTTATTTGTCATACAATATATCCCTTCTAGGTTCCTCTCCAAAAATAAAAATAAAAATAAAATAAAAACAAAAACGAAAACAAAACCCTCTCCCCCCCATCCCCTGCTCACCACCCCACCCCCTCCTGCTTACTGGCCCTGGCATTCCCCTACACTTGGGCATAGAAACTTCACAGGGCCAAGGTCCTCTCCTCCCATTGATAACCACTTGGCCATCCTCTGCTATACATATGCTGCAGAAGCCATTACTCCTACCGTGTG
>JADRCD010119080.1:0-14811 GCA_019843815.1 Montemys delectorum
AGGGCTCAGGTTCCCATTGCACGGACAGGAAGGTAGGACTGTCCCCCTTCCTGGCCCCTCGATCGCCTTCTCCCCCGGCAAGGAGTGGCTTGATCGGAGCCCTAGGGACAGTTAACATTTGGAGCGTCCTAAAATCCTTCTTGGTCCACTCCAGGATACTGTCCAGGCAGGCTAAGATGTTACTGTTCCATACTGACCTCCCCCCTTAAGTTACAGTGAGGGGGGAGATTCAGGGACAGAGTGTCCCTGTTGTCCCTGAGAATTTGACCTTATCTTAGTAACAGTCTATTCTCCGAGGAACCATGGAGTGTTCTCAGAAAAACCACAAAATGTTTTGGCAACGCTTCCGCTCTGGCCGGGTGTGAAGCCAGGTGTACACCCCCCGCCCCACTTCCTCTTAGTGCTTCCTTGCTCTGCAAGTATAATTGCCCTGCACTTCTGAAGTAAAGTCAGGCTTTGACAACCATTTTTGCTTGGCCTCGTTCCTCTCTCTAGCCCGTTTCTCTTTCAGGCTCTGTCCCCTTTGGACCCTGGTTAATTACTCGCCCCGCGGGCCAGGGCAGTTTGCTTTTATTTTCATAGACTTTACTGAGAGATCTATCTATCTATCTATCTATCTATCTATCTATCTATCTATCTATTTATCTATCTATTTATTTATTCATATCTTCTTTAAGGAACTTGAGTATATTTCTAATAGCTATTCAGAAGCTCATGTCTTGTATTATAGACAAATTGCATTTTTCAGGGACTAGTATAGTAGATTTGTTGGGTTCTTTTGGATAAATATTGTCTTGGGTATTGTGTTTTTGTACTGGTGTAGAATTGGGGTTTGTAATGATTGTGTTTCTAGATGCTGATATCTGTACTTGTCTTTGTTGCATGGATATTTCATACTTTGGTTGCTATTTGCCCTTTTGTATCATAGCTATCACAGGAGAATGTGATAGCTATGAATTGCTTGATAGAGAATTGTTCTGGGACATAGATTTGTGTTGTAAGTAGGACCTGCTAGGATTCTAAACATTGGGTGCCGACCAGGAGGAATAAGGATGGGCTAGAAGTGAGGTGAGGATGAGATGGTCCACAGGAAGGAGGAATTCTGGGCCTACAAGGAGGTTTGTAGGAGTCCCTGGGGAGTGGTACCAGAGAAGGAGAACAGGTCCTACAAGTGGTCTGTTATAGGGCTGGGGATGAGATTGCAGAATTTACAATGGAGGAAAGAAGAGAGAATTGTCACCCACACTCGTCTACGCCAGTCACATCTGCAGTATCGGGCTTAAAAACCTGATCAAGGGCAAGAGGCAATAAGGACTCAAAGGAGTACCCGTGCCTCCTGGCTATTCAGGGTAGCCGCTGGCATCTCCTAACTCAGACGTGTTCCAGATCAGTCTTTCCAATAGTCAACACACCCTCATATTTAGGCATAAAGGTACCCCAAGAAATAATTCATTTATGGCTAAGATTGGGCATTGTTTCCTGGCCAGCACGATGTTCCCAATATATCCTAATTTAATTCCTATCCTTAGCTCGGAATTTCTCTGAAGGAATCTCCCTGTCAGACAGGTTCTGCCCTTAGTGTTAGCAACAGAGGTCAAGCCCATTCCTCATTCCTTAGGGCAGCCTCACAATAGTCAGAACTATTTTACATACTAGAAACTCAAGGACATTAGCTAGAACGGTTAGGTCAGAACTTCCAGGTGTGTGCCTCCAGCCAGGGAGACTCAGAGAATTAACAGGAAATGCCAGATAAGACTATCCTACTCTTACCTCCAGCAGAAGCAGAGAATTAGTATAGGAATACCAAATTAGCCCCAGTGGGGAGGGCACCATTGCTCTCTTCCTCCTGCTTCACACCTGGCTACGTGATCCTACCTACCGACCTTGTGTATCAGTCATTTGCCTAAGTGACTTCAGTCCTGCACTCTGATCCTTTTGACCCCCGCCCATCTACATGACTCTTGTCATTTGCCCTGTTTCCTGTATACCATATAAGCCTGGTTTTCACTGTGTGCTCTCTCTTGGACTTGGACTCTCTCTTGGACTTGTGCTCTCTCTTGGACTTGTGCACTCTCTTGGACTCTCACTAGAACTTAGATGAACTAGGACTTAGATTTATGCCACCCGCAGTCCCCCAGGCCCAAGCACTTTGGGCCTGGGGGGACGCAGCGCCTACCCAGAGATGGCTGCTGCTTTAGACTCAGTGTGTTTCAGGTGGCCTCAGATGTACCTTAATTACTAGGCTGCCAGATTTATCATTTCTCTTTTGCAATAATTGTAAAAGTCTGATGCCATTTTTAAGAAATACATTCAGATCCTGTACTTCATGTGTCATCTCTGCCATCATTTCTTCGCCTATGCCTTGTTGACCAGACTAGGACCCCGTTTCTCCGGAGGGTTGAGGGAGGCCGGTCTGCGGCAGAGAATAAAGATCATATTCCTGTTCCATAGGGAATTTAGGATTTCTAAGTATGTTTTGGAAAAAGCTCAAACCACAATCTTTAAGTATAACTTCTCAAACATTCTACTGGCAATTTTCAGAAGTCCCCTCTACTCTGCTTCAAAAGGGGTTGAATCTCAGAACCTGTTGTAAGCAATGTAAGCAAAGTGAATCCTAAATTTCAGCTGAGGCAGGTTCTAAAAGGAGTGACAAAATGTGGAATATGATCTATTTGAAGTTTTCAACCTTATTCACCAGAGAAAATTTAATAAGC
Source organism: Montemys delectorum (assembly GCA_019843815.1). Classification (NCBI taxonomy): domain Eukaryota; kingdom Metazoa; phylum Chordata; class Mammalia; order Rodentia; family Muridae; genus Montemys; species Montemys delectorum. Next base: position 2,715 of record JADRCD010119080.1, read on the forward strand.
TTCCTTGCCTTGAGAATGGAATCCCCAATATTTAATGGAATTTGTTTTTTTTTATTAGAAATTGCTTCTTAATAAGTAGGTGTTCATTTTTTTCTATAATGGCAAAAAGAAAGACAGAGCTTTTATGAACTGAAGTTTATTCATTCTTGTTGATTGAGTTTCAGGGAATGAAATTGGCAAAATACTGGGATAGAGGAAAATTGGCTATGAGAAAAAGTGTAATGGTCATGAAGATCAGAACATATCCATGGAGAAGCAAGGGGGAACTGAAACACATTCAGCTACAAAAACCAAAGAACAAATATACACTGGCTCTGTTCTGTTTCTTTACCAGCATATTAATGAATAATAAATAAAATTGTCTTGGTTAACTACCATCTTCAACACTTAAAATTATAAACCAATACAATTATTAGCATAGATCTCATCCTTTAATTGTTTTAAGGAAATATCATTTAATTTATCTAACAAAAGACCATATTCTCAATTGAGATACTTGTACAAGTGACCTTTTTTACAGCAGAATCCCAATTATTTGGCATCTTTTATGTAACTCACCACAACACTCTTAAATATTTTCTTTATTCACTTTTCAGGTTTCATCATAAGTGATGTTTTTATCCTGGTATGTTACATTCATCATTCAACTTACCAAAGTCTCACTATGCTCTGACGATTTCAATTATTTTACATTATATTATTTTCTATCAGCATCTTTTACAATGTCAATAAGTAAAATAGTTAATTAACTTGTTAAATATATCAAGTTTCTTCTGATTAAACATACAAAACATAAAAAAATATGAGAAGAGAATTTATCTGGATGCACAAAATTTAAGATTCTGATTTAAGAAGACTTTCTCACCCCCCACATAAGAAGATGTGCTGGAATAAAAGACAATATAAACATATAAAGAGGACAATGTTAACATGAATTAAGCACTCAGTGAGTGAAATGGCTCAGATCACAACCAATGCAATTGAGAATTGCTGTCTATTTAATCATTGATGTTTTAACAGCAGGTTGTTTATGTCTAAACCTTATTTCATTGTTTTGTACAAAATCTATGAAGCACATGTTTGAAAGCATCCTTCACCTGCTGGTTCCTTAGGGTGTAAATGAAAGGGTTTAGCAAGGGAGCCACAGAGGTGTTGAACACTGCTACACCTTTGTTTAAAGTCACTCTCTCCTTGGCTGATGTTTTAACATACATGAAGATACAACTCCCGTAAGTAATGGACACAACAACCATATGTGAGGAGCAGGTGGAAAAGGCCTTTTTCCGTTGTTGAGCTGAAGGGAACTTTAGGATGCTTTTGATGATGAGTGTGTAGGAGAGAATCACTAAGATCAAGGTGATGATAAGTGTCATGACAGCTAAGACAAAAGTCATCAATTCTATTAATTGTGTGTCTGTACAAGACAGCTGGAGGACAGGAGAAGGGTCACAAAGAAAATGATCTATTGTTCCAGAAGTACAGAAATCCAGTTTGAGCCCCAAGAGCAAAGGAGGGAAGATGACTAAGAATCCAATTACCCAGGAAGTGAGGACCAGTAGGTGGCACACTTTGCTATTCATGATGATGGGGTAGTGCAATGGTTTACAGATGGCTACATAGCGATCATAGGACATGGCAGCCAGGAGGTAGAACTCTGTGGACCCTAGTAGGAATACAAAAAACAATTGAGCTGCACAAGCATTGTAGGAAATTGTTCTGTCTCCTGAGAGAATGTTTATCAGGAACCTAGGAATACACACTGTGGTGAATGCAATTTCTATGAAGGAGAAATTCCGAAGGAAAAAATACATTGGAATCTTGAGATGGGAATCCAACAGGGTGAGAAGGATGATCATTACATTCCCCATCATGCTCAAGATGTAATTGAAAAACAGAAACAGGAAAATCAGAATTTGTAGCTGTGGGTCATCTGTCAGTCCAAGCAAAATGAACTCTAACTCTCCTGACTGGTTCTTCATTTCTTGTTTGTTCCTGCAAGTCTATAGAAAATATAAAAATTATATCACATCTAGGAAAACTTATTTTTCCTTTTCTGCCTTAAAAATTCTACATTCATAGTAATGTTCAATTATTTAGACATCATTATACAAGTCTTCCTGTGAACATGTCCTTTAACACAATTGTATGCAAGAACTCAGATTCTACTAATACACAGAATTGAGCCAACCCTACTGTTCTGTTAATAGAGGTATGTTTTTCATTTGAAATACAGTTTTAGTTTCATGAGTTTTCATCTGTTGTTATCTTTCAAATACATTTTAAGTCCATATTCAATATTTAACATTACTTAATTTCAATAATATCTCATTATTTGGCACTTGAGATAGAAAATGATCTTGGTATCAAATTGTGTCATTCACAGTGGCCATAATAACTACCAATCTTTCCCTCTTGGATGATAGCATTGTACATGTAATAGACAAAGAAATTTCTCACACATAATCATTATAAGGGAGGAAAGTTCATAATAGGTCCAGGTAAGCAACCGACACAGTGAAGAACATAGTGACCAGCTTGCAATGGTATTTCAAAAATCATTGGAAAAAGTAGAAACATTCCGAATCCTAGGGTGTCATTAGTGATGCTTTCTGTGAGAAACACTTCAGGTGCTGTATAGTTTCTTACTGCTGACTTCTAATTCAAACCATAAATGAATGGGGAGAGAAGATGGGTCAAGAAAAGTGACAGTTAGAATTGTGTGATACAATTAGAAATGTGATGATTCAGATACATGTGCCAAACTTCATTTCTAAAAGTTATATATATTGTAAATATATCTTCTGCACCTCATGGTAATTAAAGATTTCTTTTAAACTTAGCAATAAGGCAATATTTAAGCACTATTTAAGCCTGTAAATATAACCAGTATTTATTATCCTTTTTGTGCCTAACTGGCAAGTGCATAAAAACCAGGTAATGCACATTATTTTCATACAATGTGTTAGAGTTAAAATGTATAAGCAGTGCAAAAGAACTTGATATGTTAAAAGCATGAGCAAAAAGGGAGTACAAAGTTAGATGTATGGGGAAGGAGGAGTTGCTCTGAAAGGAGATGGGAGTGGGCCTGGTGTAGTCACATCTCAGTTTATCTTGTCAAATTCTCAAAGAACTAATTAAAAATACCTCAACTAAAAATAAAAATATATTAATTTCTGACTAATTTTAGAAACCATAAAATGAACCCCAACCACATATTTACAACAAGCTCCATTTGACTTTTATATCACACATATATAACATTAAACCTAGAAAAATATCAACTAATTTGAAGTTTTCCTACTTCATTCAAAGAGTAACATTGAAACACGAAACACTTGTTTTCTGTTTCTTGGTTATAAGTATAGAAGCCAAGCCTTGCACATGCTAAGCAATTCCTGTGCTATGGAGCCTCATTTCTAGAACATAATTTCTTTTGTGGTTAATGATCATGAATTTCAGACAGTTCTAAGGAAACAATTTCTATTTTGTACCCTTTGAGGACTTCTAACCCCTCTCTTTGATGACTCGTCCCTGAGGTATCACTTCTTTCAGAATGTATTTTATTATGAACCATTTTAATGATAACATAGATGTCTAGAAATACCTGATGACATTGTAGTGACCTAAAATACACATAGGGTCTAGTGACATGGTAACAAAAAAGGAATGGAAATGTAGAAATATAAAGTGACTTTGGGATTTGTTATGGGAAAGCAAAATTAAAGTAAGGGGAAATAAACATTAAGGAAGCCCAACAATAAATAGTACATATTTCTAAGTGAGGAGAATTGACACAAGTAATATTTAAAATATTGAAACTATGGCTATAAATAAGCAAATTAAAATCAATATATTAAAACATAAGATACAACATGCTTGCATGATGAATGCATATGCCTTTGCTCATTTCTTATATTGCAAATAAAAACACTAATATAATTTAGGTCAGCATGATCTATACTAGTGGTTCTCAACCTTCCTAATGCTGCAACACTTCCTCATGCTGTGGTGACCTCCAACCATAAAATTATTTTTGATGCTACTTAATAACTCTAATTGTGCTACTCTTATGAATCGTAATGCAAATCTCTGATACTTCTAATGATCTTAGTAACCCTGGGATAGGATTGTGAGTCAAGTGGCACATAGGTAGAGAATCTCTGACCTTAATGAAAAGATTAAGATATGATATTCAAACTCACAGTTGATGGCGAGACTTCTGCTGAAATAAAATTTGAATATACAAACATTTTTAACAAAATAATATTAGTGAAATATCAGGTCACTTTGGAATTAATAGAAATAATTGTTTTTTTTTCTGAGAACTATGTATGTAAAAATACCCTTACTAATATTCTCCAAACATTGCATGGAGCAAGTAGCTTTAAATATTACAGAATAAATTCAGAATAGTATTAAAATATTAAAAAATGTATTGAGACAGGTGGTGAAATGAACACAGACTGTTTTCATAATTCTGAAATTTTGGTTGCATCAAGACAGGATTGGAAAAGAATTCTTATTAAAAGCCAAGTTACACATTTCTTCTAGTAAGATTTAGAAAAACATCCAAATATAATCTCTTACTGGGTTACATTAACTTTAAAAAAACAGTCAAAATTGAAATTTAATAGATGCCATTGAAGATCATATCTTCTATGTTGAGGATATTACAAGAAACATTTCAACTATTTTAACTTCTAATGCAAATAATTTTGTTTAGAAGCAGAACACATAAAATACAAAATGGCAAAAAAGAGTCAAGAAGTGTTCCCAATGATAGGAGAGTTTAGCAGAACATATCTGATAAAAATGAAAGGAACTGAGGGACAGGCATATCTCTGATTTTTTGCCTGCTTCTGAGAATCTATTTCTTTTATTGGGTTGTCATGTCCAGCCTCTATATGTGAGCTTTTGACTTGTCTTATTGTATCTTATTTTGATTATTGTTTAGTTGTTGTTTTGTTTATTATTTAATGTTTTGTTATTGTTTAGTTGTTGTCTCTTGCAATCTAGATCTTTATCTGAAGGGAAATTTGATGGGGAATACAGCTAGAGAAGAGTAGGTAAGAGGAAGCTGGGAGAGGAGGAAGGATGAATTGGGATGAATTGTATGAGAGAAGAATGTATTTTTCCCTTAAGAAGTTGTTACAGGGGTTGGGGATTTAGCTCAGTGGTAGAGCACTTGCCTAGCAAGCACAAGGCCCTGGGTTGGTCCTCAGCTCTGGAAAAAAAGAAAGTTATTACAACATATCATTAAAAAGAGTTATAATCTAGACAGATAAATCTGAGTAAATCAAAGGACAGTAAGAGTTAAAAAATGTTTTTCTTTAAAATCAATGTCTGTATTTCCCTTCATTTGTTATTTCTGATAAGTCATAAAACTATGCTATGAAAAATATCCATTTCACAGGTGTATGTTAGAGGGCTGTGAAATATTACAAAATGTTTCTATTTACAAAAGGCATCCCAATGACAAGGTGGGTACAAATACACCATCATGCAAGATAATTCCATTGCACCAAAACACCGACCTGCACTGCCTCCACAGTGACATTTACCATGGATTTTTGTGGTTTACAAAGTCTCTACAGAATAAAGTGATACAAGCTAATAAATGCAATTATCTTCAGTTTGTTCAATGAAATGTTAGAGTATTAAAAATTCAAAGTTTCTTTCCATGTTAGACAATGATTATATTGACTACTAATGTTGTACAATTATCCACAAATCTAATCTAAATGGTAAAAAACACTAATCCTTTTACTGTTCAGCAACTTTCCTAATAGGCTCTCTGCCCAGATTTGAGTAGTCTTTCTGCACTTCAAAACAGGTCATCATCCCTGTGAATAGAAAGCAGAGAGGATCTGCCCTTCTGCACATGCACCTCATTCTACCTCAAAATACAGGCCGAGTAAATGTTCTCTTTAAAATATATTTGAATAATTTATCTCACATTTATATGAAAACCTACCACATCGCTCTCAGTTTTACAGTTTCCTACAGTTCAAGTGTTATGAACATGAATGAATGTGAAGAAGTGCTATGTGAAAATTACCAGTCTCATGAGACTATGGAGGATTTTTTTTTTTTGTCTAGTGTCTACAGGAAATTCTCATAACAACAAGAATTCTCAGGGTAACTGAGAACCATAAACATATTTTCTAAGGGATTGTTAAATTCTGTGATGCAGAAATTATAAAATTTTTTAATAAAAATAAACCTTAACCAAGAATGTACATGCATACATATAAACAGTTCGTAATTTTTCAACATTGCTTCCAGAGTATTGATGATAGATTGCTACAAAATTTGAATATTATGACATATCCACACTTGAAATTATGGTTACAAAAATCTGTGCTCATTTCAAGTGGTTATGAAAAGTAAACAGGTGAAAAAAGTCGTGTTTTGTTATTCACCAATTTTTAATTAACTAATTTATTTATTCATTTTACAACCCAACATCAGACCCCCTCTTCTCTCAGTACCCTTTCACACCGATCATCCTCCATCATCCCATTTTTTTCTCTGAGAAGGGCAAACTCCACCAGGGTTATGTCCCCTTCCTTCCAGCACATCAAGTCACACTGGACTACGCACATCTCCCACTGAGAGCAGACAAGGGGGCCCAGCTAGCAGAACAGGATCCACAGGCAGATTCAGGGACAGCCCTCCTTCAGTCGTTGGGGGACCTGCAGAAAGACCAAGCTGCACTTCTGTTACTTATGTGCAGGGGGCCTAGGTCCAGCCTATGCTTATTTTTTGGTTGGTGGTTTAGTTTCTGGGAGCCCAAAAGGGTCCAAGTTATTTGACTATTTTGGTCTTGCTAGGGAGTCCATTTTCCTTTGGGTCCCTCAACCCTTCTCCCAACTCTTCCACAGGATTTCCCTAGCTCCATCTAATGTTTGGTTGTGGGTCTCTATTTGTTTCCATTGGATGCTAGGTGGGCCCTCTCAGAGAACCTTTATGCTAGGCTCTGGTCTGCAAGCATAGCAGAGCAACTGTATTTTTTCCAACTGGATGGTTTTTAGCTCCCTTGTGAAAGATCAAGTGACCATAAATGTGGGTTCATTTCTGGGTCTTCAGTTCTATTCCATTGATCTACCTGCCTGTCACTGTATCAATACCATGCAGTTTTTATCACAATTGCTCTATGGTACAGCTTAAGGTCCAGGATAGTGATTCCACCAGAAGTTCTTTTATTGTTGAGAATAGTTTTCATTATCCTAGGTTTTTTATTTTTCCAGATGAATTTGAAAATTGCTTTTTCTATCTCTGTGAAGAATTGATTTGGAATTTTGATGAGGATTGCATTGAATCTGTAGATTGCTTCTGGCAAGATGGTCATTTTTACTATATTAATCCTGCCAATCCATGAGCATGAGAGATCTTTCCATCTTCTGAGATCTTCTTCAATTTCTTTCTTCAGAGACTTGAAGTTCTTGTCATATAGATCTTTCTGTAGAAAAGAGTCACACCAGGATATATTATAGTATTTGTGACTATTGTGAAGGGTGTTGTTTCCCTAACTTCTTTCTCAGCCTGTTTATCCTTTGTTTAGAGAAAGGATAATGATTTGCTTGAGTTAATTTTATATCCATCTACTTTGCTGAAGTTGTTTATCAGGTTTAGGAGTTCTCTGGTGAAATTTTTGGGGTCATGTAAGTATCTGCAAATAGCGATAATTTGTCTTCTTCCTTTCCAATTTATATCCCATTGATGTCCTTTTGTTGTCTAATTGCTCTCTGGCTAAGACTTTGAATACGATATTGAATAGGTAGGGAGAGAGTGGGCAGCCTTGGCTAGTCCCTGATTTTAGTAGAGTTTGGTGGTTCCTCAGAAAATTGGACATAGTCCTACCGGAAGACCCAGCTCTACCACTCCTGGGCATATACCCAGAAGATGCTCCAACATGTAATGAGGACACATGCTTTGTGTTCATAGCAGCCTTATTCATAATAGCCAGAAGCTGGAAAGAACTCAGATGTCCCTCAACAGAGGAATGGATACAGAAAATGTGGTACATCTACATAATGAAAGACTACTGAGCTATTAAAAACAATGAATTTATGAAATTCTTAGGGAAGTGGATAGATCTGGAGGTTATCATCCTGAGTGAGGTACCCAATCACAAAAGTACATACATGGTATGCACTCACTGACAATTGGGTATTAGCCTAGAAGCATGGAACATCCAAGATATAATCCACAAACCACAAGAAACTCAAGAAGAAGGAAGACCAAAGTGTGGATACTTTGATTTTTCTTAGAAGGGGGAACAAAATACCCGTGGAAGGAGTTGCAGAGACAAAGTGTGGATCAGAGACTTAAGGAAGGACAATCCAGAGACTGCCCCACCTGGGGACCCTTTCCATATACAACCACCAAACCCAGACCTATTTTGGTTGCCAGCAAGTGCTGGCTGATAGGAGCCTGATATAGCTGTCTCCTGAGAGGCTCTGCCTGTGTCCGACTAATACAGAAATGGAGGCTCACAGCTATCCATTGAACTGAGCACAGGGTCCTCAGGAGGTAGAGAAAGGACCCAAGGAGCTGAAGGGGTTTGCAGCCCCACGGGAGGATCAACAATATGAAATAACCAGTATCCCCAGAGCTCCCAGGGACTAAACCACCAACCAAAGAGTACACATGGTGGGACTCATGGCTCCAGCTGCATATGTATAGCAGAGGATTGCCAAGTTGGTCATCAATGGGAGGAGAAGCCTTTGTTCATGTGAAGGTTCTATGCCCCAGTGTAGGGGAATGCCAGGGCCAGGAAGCAGGCAAGGGTGGATTGGTGAGCAGAGAGATGGGGGAGGGAATAGGGTTTTTGTTTGGAGGGGAAACTAGGAAAGGGGAGAACATCTGAAATGTAAATAAAGAAAATATCTAATTAAAAAATAAATAAATACCACCAAAAAAAAAAAAAAAAGAAAAGAAAAGAAAAGAAAAGAAAAGAAAAGAAAAAAGCATTTTCAACAAATGGTGCTGGCTCAACTGGTGATTAGCTTGTAGAAGAATGCAAATCAATCCATTCTTATCTCCTTTTACAAATCTCAAGTCCAAGTGGAACAAGTACCTCCCCATAAAACCAGATCCATTGAAATTAATGGAAAAGAAAGTGGGGAAGAGCCTCGAGCACATGGGCATAGGGAAAAATTTCCTGAACAGAGAAATTCTTTAAAGGTGTAGGAAAATTAGAAAATCTGCTAGGCTTAAGAAAACTAGCTTTAGCATGTTATCCAGTCTGTGTGCTTAAAATGCTCAGGGCTTGACTGAAGGTCTAACTGGGTCTATCTAAAAGGTTGGATGAGGCAAGTTCATCTGGAATCAGTGGCAATTCATGATGCTGTTCTAGAAGTAAGTCTCCAGACAACGTCAGGAAGCAGGGGCTGGAACAGCAGGTAAATGCAGCATCTCTGATGATGAATCTTGTCAAAGCTGTATATTTTGTAATATATGAATTTCACAACCAAAATTTTTTAGTACCACTAGCTATTCATACGGATTGTGCAGGGTGCATAGATCAGTTAAGGATGAAATTTGGCTCCTTGTTTGAACACGTGAAAGATAATTGTCTTTTTTTTCTTTTTTTTATTGGTTATTTTGTTTATTTACATTTTTTATGAGTTTATACATGTCTTTTTATGAGTTAATTCTATCAATAACCAATTGTAATAAATCTTCATTCATGCTGTATGAAGGAGGGCATGAAGAATCTTAAGGATTCTATAACCAACAATATTTATTGTCTAATTTTCACTGAAGTTTTGGCTAGAGACATTTTTAGGTCTAAACCAGTTATTGGGCAGTTCCCATGTTGATGAATCAGCAGATCAAGTTACCTGTCTTGTTTGATTTTTCTCAAAGTTTTCAAGATCTTCAGAAGGTCTTCCCCTGTCATATCTGATCCATGTCACCCTGGAAGGGGTCTAAAGCCTTCTCCCCTTTTCTGTCAACATAAATAGAGAGACTTTCTCCTAAAAATAGCATGTCCTTGGTCAAGTAACTGGAAACCATTAAAGATATAGCTTGACCTTTCTCTCAGATGAATTTGAATATAACCTCATGCCCACATGTATTTTGATAATTAAAACAATCCAAGGCTGTTAAGGCAATCTAAGCAAAGACTCTCTCTCTGCTGAGACAGTGCTTCTTTGATGTCCCTGCACTTACCTACCTGAGATCAAGGCCTAAATTATTTATAATCTATGTATAGTTAAATCCTCTCTACTATAGAGATTAACATTTCTGTGGATTCATACTGAAACATGCCGCTTTCTTTTTATATAATTTTCAAGGCCTAAATTTTTACTGTCTCAGATAGTTTAGGCTTCCTATCCCATGCTTTTGATCTAATATTTTGAAGATTGAATCCTCAATATTTATACATATCTGGGTTTAACTTTAATTAAGTTGTCTTCTACTTACTGTATAAGCCTATTTACAGGCTCTATTTTTGTGATATCAGGGCAGGCAGTCCCAGAAATACCACACGAACCCATTTTAGAATTTGCCCTGGCAAGACTTTTAAATTTCTTTAAAGTATTTTTTATTCACTTTCTCTACCTTCTCCCTTCTGTGGAGCTTTAAATAATTATCTTTATACACTCCTCTATTCTTAAAAACAATTAAATCAAAATTTAAAAATCTCAATCTTCTGACTGTTTGCTTGTAGGAAGCAGGCTGCTTCTATCGTGTGGTTCGCTGCCTCTCATTGTCCTCCCTATAGCAGCCAGCATGACTCTTTGTACAGCATGAGCTCCCAGCTTCTCTAAGCTGAGGTTTTCTGTATCAGTTCCAAACCATGGGAAGAAATCCTTAAAAATAATTAAATCAAATGTATAAATTTCTATCCTTAATTTGTCTGGTTGCTGGAAGCAATCAGCTTTTACTGTCTGCTTCTCACTCTCTTCCTCCTAGCAGGCAGCCTGGGATAAATCCTTGCTGGCAGCTGTGTTCCCTTTATGATTTTTCTATGTAAGTGGACCACTTTTTATAGTTTTATTCTATTTTCAATTCTGTGTCTGTGTCTGGGAGATTCAGAGGCAGATTCCAGAATCTGGTGTCACAGGCAGTTGTTAGCCATCTGACATAGGTGTTGGGAACAGAATTCTGGCCCTTCCTATAATTCCATGATAAATAAAGAGATTATAAGAGGCTGACATATCTAGTCTGGAGAAGATCACCTCTTGATATAAAATACAATAGCAAAATTGCCAGCACTAATTTAATGCCTTTATATTTTGGCATAAATTTCAGCAACAAATAAATAAAACAAGAGACCAGAATAATGTAGCTAAGGAAGTCACTGAAAACTAATGCAATGTTTATAAAACTCTATTTAATGTGGGATTAAGTATAAAAGAGTACAGCTGCTGGTGCTAAACAAACAGGTCAAATGCACATTGCACCTTTCAAGTTTTCAAATAACCCTTGCAAACAGTATACACTATTTAGTGTACAAGTAAATATTAAAAATAAATATAAAATCCTTGAGCACTCCTGAGATTAACAATAAAATTCAATCTGTATAAAACACAAAATCACAGGTAAGAAAATATAATAAAAAATATATAGGGTTATTTCCACAGCTCAGTTGATAAAATGTTTCCCATGTAAGTATGAGGACATGAGTCCAATCCCCAGAATGTATGGAAAAATGCTGTATGATGTGTGCTTGTAATCTGATTATCAAGGATGGAGAGACAGGTGAACCCTGAGAGCAACTGGCCAGCAATTATATCTGAGTCAAATTAGTGATCTCTGGGTCCAGAGAGACAATGAGGACACCCAAAGTCCTATAATTAAAACAAAATAGGGCATGAATAGCTTAGCATGTAAAGATTCTTTTCATTAATTCTGATAATTCAAGTTCAATTCCCAGAACACTTACAGTGGACTAGAGTGATGACTGCTGAAGTATGTACTCTAGTCTCCATCTCCTGCGCACACTCTAGTAGGAGCACACTCACAAACATAGGAGCATACACAATAAGAAGAAATGCAAAAGATAAAAGCACAATAAAATTTTGTGCTTATGAGATAGGAAGATAATGATAATGATATTAGTGAAATTATAAAACCTTTTTTT
>JADRCD010119126.1:0-11603 GCA_019843815.1 Montemys delectorum
AGCTCCTCCCCTTTTACTTTCCCTCATCCTCTCTGTCCTCACAGAGAGCTTTACATCCCCTCTGCTTCATCCTGAGCCCCAGGCTGCATAGCCAAGGGGGTGGGGCTGTGGAGGGCCTTCACCTGTCCTCCTGGGTTGCAGCTGGAAGGGACAGCACTTCTCTGATGACTCAGTGGTCTAGAAACCACCCAGGGGCCAGGAAACACAAGCTCATCACTTGCCTAAGTATTAAACAGCAGCCACATTGCCTACAGCATCCTTTGTCTGAGCCACGTTGGTCCCTTCTGCCCTAGTCCAGCATCTGTCAGGGCGCTCTCCACCTCCCCACCTGGAGCACCAGTGTGTGGAGGGGAGGGGGCGGGGAATGCAACCCCCAGCTCTTCCTTCAAGAGCAAACGGCTCCCTGACGTCCGTCCACAGCCCATTACCGAGGTAATTCGGTCTCTGTAGTCTTTCTCATTACACAAGAAGCCATGTTATTATTATTGTTTATCATTTATATGATACGACAAGCGTGTGCCCCATACTCATTGCTCCCCGTAGGCCTGCACTCCTGCCCCCACCTTGTCACCTGCTGCCTTAACAACTCCGTCCTGCTACCTTCACCTCCAACAGAATGGTCAGAGCTGCTGGGTGGGGAGGGGGGTTTCGGCCCTCTCCTCTCACTCGGATGTTAGCAAAGGCCATTGAGCGTCTGCACCACCCACTAAGGGTCATAAGCCCACATGGCCAGCCGCTAGGGACCAGGAAGGTGAACGTGTTCATTAGCTCCTCATAAGTAAGGAAACTGAGGCACAGCGATGCAGGAAGCCTGGATGGGCAGACAGCACGCATCCTATGTCAGAAGAGAATGCTCAGGATCCAGGCAGCCCTCTGGGCCCATGAAGGAATGGGGAAGAGCCTCCTGCTGTGTGCGGCAAACTTCAGGAATGAGCCCTGGGTTCACAGGCCACCTTGGTCCATGCAAGGCTTAGAAAAAGCCCCTCCCTCTCCTTTACTTCTCTTCATGGCCAGGGAGCAGGGCTCATATTCCCCTCCGGCTGCAGAGATAAATGAAATAATAAAGCAGATATGAACAGCATTAGGTTTTTCTGCTTTCAGTGCCCCGCAGGAAGGGACGCACAGTGGCTAGTTACGGGAGCTTCGCCAGCTCACCATATGTATGTGGCTTCGGGTCAGATGTCCCTAAAGACACAGCACCCGAGTGTATGGAAGGTCACCAGGAAAACGGTGGCCGGCCTAATGGTGAGGTCGCCCTTGGGATCCATTAAGGAGTGCCCCTGGGATCTCCTTCCCTCAGCCAGTGAACACAAGGCTCGTGTCCCCGTGGCATTGCTATGTGGAGCAGGGGACGGAGGGGTGGCCTGCATGAGGGAGACAGACAGGAATCAGGAGAGAATAGACATGGTAGTTTCCCTGTCAAAATGCGGGTCACAGAGACCAGTGGGCGGATGCACCGGTGCAGGGATGTGGGTTTGTCTGACCTATTAATCAGGGTGTTGTGCCAGGTGTCGGCCGAGTCCTGCCCTGCTCAGGCAGTCATTGGTGAGGTTTCCCTGGCAACTCCTGTGGAAGTCAAGAGAGACGTTCCTCTCCTGCAAGCCAGGAGAGACAGGCAGACAAAAACACTTCCCCCAACAATATGCACGGACATGTACATGTGTACATCCGGGGGGCGAGGGGCCATGCACACGCACGGAAGTTCAACCCTTCCTGTGGGATTTGGGGGCTGCCTTTTAAAACTCTCACACATGGAAAGACCAGCCAGGCCTGATGATGAATACCTATGATCCAAGCACTGTGACTAAGGCAGAAAGATCTTGAATTGGAGGCCAGCCTGGGTCACCTAATAAGCTCTCACCTCAAAGAACCAAAACCTCATAAATGAATAAAATCCAAATGCTGCAGAACCTGGATTTAGCCTGGTCTCCACCTTCGAAGGAGCTAGAGAATGTGAGGAGACATGCACAGACTCAGTCATTAGCTATCTCCATGTGCATAACACCGGGGAGGGCTCAAGCCAGCAAAACCCACCTCAGCCAGAGGCCAACCCGGGAGGACTTCTCTGAGGAGTTGACTTTTGGAGCAAAAGGTTTAATGTGATGACCCATCTTCATCCTCAGCCTGACTGTATTTGGAACCACCTAGGAGACACTCCTCTGGCTGTGTCTATGAGGGTGTTTCCAGGAGGGGTAACTGAGGGAAGACCCTCCTTGATGGCAGGTGGCCCCATCCTGTGGGCAGAGAACCTGGAGGAAATGAAAAGGAGAGTGTGAGCATCCACTCTCTGCTTCCTGACTGAGCATAAATGTGACCGGCCACCTCACTCTCCTGCCCTCACGCTCTCCTGCCACAATGGACTGTGCACCCTCAAACTGTGAGCCAGAGCACACCCTTCCTTCCTGGACATGGATTCTTCTGCATTTTACCATAGCACTGAGAAAGTAACTAATACCCCAGAGTCTCTTAGGGATTCTGTTATGACTCTTCTCTCTCACACACACCCACACCCATTTCCCATGCCCGTCCTTCAGTGTGTGACCAACTCTCCTTTCCCCAGTGCATATACCTTTCTGTGAAAGATCCTGTGAGGTGGGGCGAGGACAGGGAGCCCTCCTCTTGAACTCTTCCAAAACAGCCAGGTGACATCCATCTCCGGGAGCTGCTGTGAGGTCTTTAGTGGCATGAGAAACTCTCTGGCAGGTGACAAGCACTGTTTGTCCTCCCCTGGGGATCCCTGGGGATCTGCTCTGAGCAGACCCGGGCACCCAGTGCCAGCAACTGTCACCAGGCTCTCTTCTCTCATCATGGATGGCCCCTGTGGCTAGAAGGAAAACAGCCCCTAGAGGCTCATACATTTGAATGCCTGCTCCTCAGTTAGTGGAACTGTTTGGGAAGGATTAGGAGGTGTGGCCTTGTTGGAAGGGGCATGTCACTGGGATGGGCTTTGAGATTTCAAAAGTTCATGCCAGGTCTGGTCTTTTCCTTTTTGTCTGCTGCTGGTGGATCAAGGTGCAAGCTCTTACCCCAGCAAGTACGCCTGTCTGCCTGCCATCATGCCCCTCACCATGATGATCATGGGCTCGTCTTCCAAAGCCATAAGCAAACCCCTGGTTAAATCCTTTGTTCTGTGAGTTGACTTGGTCATGGCGTCTTTTCAAGATAGAGCACCGCCTAGCCTCACGCCTGGCTTGTGGCTCCACGCTTCCGACAGTGCTGCTTTGCCTCTTGGGGGCCGCAATTGCAGCTGCCACCCTCACCTCATCCTCATGACATCACCCCATATCCTCACCGTGCCCCCCAAGTGGACAATTCACATCATATCAGTGGAGAACCCCCTGGCTCTGACCACTTTGGCCACATGGCCCCAGGTCAGGGAGTGGGTGGCTTATGTCTGGTCTTCTGAAATATGCTGAAAGTATCTGGTCAGATTATGGCCCTTGGAAGAGTTGATCTCACCAAGGTGGGGGCGACCACAGGATACTGATGCTTGATCCTCTGCTTTGATTGCATTCCAGGATCCTGGGCCCTGAGACCATGGTCGTAGTGGGAGGCTTGGGATCCCAGCCCCAACCCCTCAGCTTCCATGGGCCTACATCACTGCTGCACCAACTCCACTGTCTTCCCTTCTAGATTCTTAAAGAGGAGGCTTGTGGCTTTTCATTTACTCCCAGCTGGAGGCTCCTGGCCTGGCTGGGACTCACAGATCCTGAGGAATGACAAGAAGAGCCTCAGACGTCAGACCCCTGCAGGTTCGCTGGCCTTGGCACTGCCCTCCTGGAGAAATGTCTTGCCTTACGGTGAGGCTGTTCTTGGTAGTGAGTGGCCCTGTATCAGCAGGGGTGCAATGGCTGCCCAGCCTGCCTGCTGCCCAGCTGGCTAGCCCTCCCGTGCGTCCTGTGAGATTCTGTTTCTAGATATTTCCTGGGGAAGCCATGTTCTTTGTCTCTTTCCCTCCTTTTCTGACTAGCTGGTGTGCCTTCCCTCACAGTAGGTAAGGGCTGGGGTCAGGGTTTGGTTCTTGCCACCACCCTGATGCCTTCATTTCTGGTCTTATATGGGAGGCTGATGATATGCCCAAGGGCTGTGACCGCTTCCCTCCACTGTCCTGTCATCTGGCAGTCCATGGGTCTCCAGGCATCATAGCTGCTGGGTCTGGGTTAGACCCAGACCCAGGCCCCGAGTCTTTCTCTCCACCTCCATTCGTCCTTTTCATCCTCAAGGTTGTTCCAGACCAGTCAGTCCCACCCACGTGGCACCATCTCACAGGGAAGTCTCTCAGGATTGGCTGTCCTTTCCACTGACTGCTGACACAACCCAGGAGCACAGCTAACTCCCCAGGGCAGGGGTGGTGTCCGGGTAGGGCCATCAGTCACCCCTGATGACCTAGGGCATCCCTCCCGGAGAGGGCTGCAGGCCGACAGAGCCAGACACTGCCTCCAAGGAACCTGGATGGAATTGGAGGAGGGGACAGGAACACACAGAAATCACCATGGGCTACACTGACAGCTATCAAGACAGTAGAAAGAAGAGCAGCCAGGAGCCTGAGGCAGGGACAGATGGGGCAAGTAGAGAGCACCTCCTCTAGAGACCTCAAATCCAGCCTGACGGATGAAACCCTGGGGCGAGCATTGTCGTGGACGGTGCCTGAGGCCCTGGTGGAAAGGGAGGAGGAGAAAGGGCAGGGGTGTGGCAGACTTGCACTTCACCCCGCATGGGTTGTGACATTCCCCCGTGCCACCATGAGGGCAGAGCGTAGGGAGCCGAAGCCTGGGGTGAGTCTCATCAGCACTAAGGCTGCTGGGAGCCTGATGTATCCAGCGCTGTCAGAGGCTTGGCTGCCATCCTTGAGCAACAAGGAGGGACTTGGGTGGATAGGACTGTCTTTTCTGTCTCCAGAATGCCCATTCTTTCTGGATATGGTTCGGTCTGTCCAGAGGGTGCTGGGCCTGTCTCTTGGAGGTCAAGCCTTCTACTTTCCTGGGGTGGGTGCCCGCCTCTTCTCACTTCACCTATGTGCCCTATCTCTCCATCCTGCCAGTTGGCGATCCTGTCTGTGGTCCCATCTGCTTCCTGGCTGGCACAGGAGGCATCTGCTGGCCAACCAGGCACTCTGTCTTCTTACAGAAGACCCCATTGATAGCCTGCGAGGTTGATTTCAAGGAGACCATCCCTTTGGAGGAGAGGTTTCTGGCCTGGGATCCCTCTCAGCATCCTAGCTCTGTTCTCTGACAAGTCTCTGCTGCTCTGAGATTAAGTTTTCTTGGCTGAAAAAAAAAATGGGTGCTTTTCACCCATTTTTGGACCATGATAGGACCTCAGTCTCTAATGCAATAATGGAGAATGGGGCTGGAGAAGCCCCGTGGGAGAAGCTGGCAGCCTTGCAAGGCAGAATGGCTCAGCAGTCACTCTGATCTCCCTGCCCATCCACTGCCAATCCAAGAGGCTGATGGGAGAGCTGGGTCTTAATTACTGTGGGAGGGGATGGAGTGAGGATGGGTGGGAGCTCTCAATCCTTGGTGGGTTTTTAATGAAGCTTTTACTGTGCTTAAAAAAATAAATGAAGAGAAATTTTTTTTGAAAGCCCCTTTTAAAGATTTTGGCAGGCCTGATTAGTGATTTTGAAAGCCTTAAGCCAACCGTTGATCAGCCATCCCCCTCGACAGCTGGTGAGCAGAGACAGTCCCACATCCATCCGACCTGGCTTTTCCCTTTTCAGCAGACCTTTTCCTAGGTGGTCCGCTGGCTCAAGCCACAATGACCCCATCCCCGTCCTGAGCCACCCTGCAGAGGCAGCCATGCCAACCAGGCAGATGGACATGGTGAACTTCAGGGTTCGACTGGCCTCTTGTGGAACTCTGAAAGCACTCATGGAAGAGGACTCAGGAGGAACCGCAGGATGGATTTGGGGCGTGGAAGCAGGGGGACCGAAGACCTCCCTCAAACAATGAAATCCTCTCAGGAGCCATCTGACTACATGGCCTCAGCTCAGACACCGTCCCTAGGAGGAATTCTTTGTGCTGTTCTAAGAGTCCAGGTTGGGGACTGGAAGATCTGGAGTCCAACCCAGAGATCACCCCCTTTCAGCTGTGAAGGTTTCATAGTCGAGAACTTCTCTGGACTCTGTTTTGATGTCTAAAAATTGGAGATAATTAGACAGGCTTCACAGGGCTGTCACTAGCTACATATGAGTAGGTAAAGTGCCCAGCACATGGTGAGTGGCCCTCCTCTTCAGCTCCTAAGCATTACTCTTTCTCCTACCAGGAGCCAGGCAAAAGGTCTCAGAAGCAGGGGAGGGGAGGCCTCAGATCGGATTCACATAGAGAATAAAGTTTGGGGAAACAGTATATTGTGAGTATCAAAGGAGATGTTGTGACCCCAGCCATCCTGGGATGACACCAACCATAGATAGTAACACGTAGAATCCACAGTAGAGGAGAGCTGACGGTGCTCTATGATGCTCTGAGCACATCCACATTTGGACAGTGCTACCTCATTTGGGTCAAGACAATGACCAAGGGATCTGGGTGTAGAGCCAGCATCCAGGGTAGGAAGATGGACTAACCCAACTGTGGCGTCTGGAGGAGCTCGAAGGAAGGAGTCCTGGGAATGAATGGACATGAACAGGAGGCAGGCAAGAGGTGTTGCTGTTCTTCAGACACCTGACTTATGTCCCCTGGAGGCACTAAGTGTGATGGCTGGGCCCACCCAGAGGACCGGAGCCCCTGAAAGCTTAGTTTGAGTTATGCTAAGGCAAACAAGGCTAATGAGCCAACCACTGGGGTGAGTGCGGGCCAGCCAGCCGCTGACCTTGGTGCTGAAAGCATAATGATCCCACCAAACCAAGTGAGGACCTAGAGGCAAAGGCCACAGAGAGCTGGCTGATGGTTGTAGTTGCCGTAGTCCACTGAGGAGAGGGGGGCACTCGGTGGCTTCGGTGGCTAGAGGTGACTGTGGCTGGGGTGACTGTGGCTAAAGGTGACTGTGGCTAAGTTTGACTGTGGCTGTGGGCCAGGTTGGAGGCCTGGGGGAGAGGAGGGAGCAGAGGAAGAGAGGAATGTGCATCACCTTGGAGGTATCTGTCAATCTGTGTCTTCCTGTCACAGGGCTGCCCCAAAGCCACGCCTCCTCCTGGCTGCAGTGATTGGTTGGTGATGCCCATGTGACCCAAGCTGGCCAATGGGCATCCAGGAAAGCAGATAACGGAACCGTCTGGAAAGGAGGGATGCTAAGTGCGGGGGGGGGGGTGTCTGAGTAATACGCCCCCCTACCCCCTCCTTGGTTCGCACACAAGAAGTGAATGCCTTTCGCAGAGGATGATTCCACCCTGGGTTCATATGGCAGCGGTACTGGAGGTCTTACTGAAAGGATTGAGTCAGTAGGGTACTACGCCTCTTCCTGCCTGCTTTTGGACATGGTAAGGCGAGCAGCTCCTACCCATCATGCTCCTGTCCCCCCTCACCCTGACCTCACCCTGGCACCCACGGATGCCGCAGCCTGGGGCAGATCCTCGGAAGCCATGAGCCCAACCAGAGCCTTCTCCTTTTAAAGTATTCCTCTCCTGCACATGCCCCAGTGATGAGAAGTCTGACCAACAAGCTTTCTCATCAGGAGGCTGGGGTTGAGACTTAGAGGAGCTAAGAGAGAGTAGGAGACAAAGCTTATGCAGAGGAAAGCAGAGCCAAATGATGGAAATAGATACTGTATATATGTCTATTAGGAAATAATTATACAAATAATGTTCAGGGATCTGTCTGTAATGGTGGATCCAGCCAGACTCGAAACTGTCTCCTGAATGTATGCACCTACCAGAACACATGTCTAAATGGTTCATGGAGGTGCCTTAAAATAATGTTTTTCCACCACTTGCTCTCTGTGAGGAGGGGCTGAGCTTAACAAGATCTCTCCCTCTCATGACAAATCTCTCATGACCTAGCAGAGGGAGCCATTTTCGTAAGAACAAAGGGGCCTGTACCTGTTGAGGAGCCCTGCTCTCAGACTTGGTGTGGGGTCTCTGAGCTAAGCCCTCCCTTAAAGACACTGGGAACCACAGGGATTTCTTTGTCTATGTAGCCAGAACAGAGTTCTGTAAGTCAGGTGAATGGGTTTCAGTGAGCTTGTTGTCCCCTCCCCCACCCCAGCCCCATCTCACTGGGTTGCACTGAGCCAGGCTGCCCTAGGAGAGAGAAGGGTGCACCCTGATTGCCATAATTATTACCAGTTCATAAAAAAAAAAAAAACAGTTCGAAAGAGCTGTTTACTTACCCAAGCAAGGACACACAGATGGCTCCCCTGCCGAGTCCTGCTTCGGCACTGGAGTTGAACACTTGCAACCAGGCAGCACCCTTCTTCAGAGGGTGAATCACAGGGCGCTTGGTTTGGGGGTTCTTGATGAAAGGAGAATCATCGGGCTCCTCCGTAGACCGGGTAGGAACAGCATAGTTCAGGCCTGCCTCCGCTAAGGGGACCCATGGAAAAAGCCAGCACTCCAGCCAGCAATCACACCGCAGCAGACCCGGGTAGGGGGCATGAGGCCCACACTGGCCTCTTCAGCTACCTAGGTGGCCACACAGCCTATGGGAGAGTTAGAGTAGAAGCAAGGTATGACTGAGAGACCCAGGACCCTCCCCACCTCACCCAGAGGTTCAAACTGGCTTCTTGGCACCCAGCTGCAGAGTCACTGGTGAGCCATCATGGGGATCCCATCCCAACCCGCTGTGTCTCTCATAAAGTGTCAGGCTAACTGTCCACCATCTCCCAGGTTCCTCTTAAGCTAGGATCCAGAAACAACTATGTACCCACCCATAATAGTGATTTCTTTCTTCCAAAGACTACATGTTGTGCCATTCCCTGGGGTTCCCCAGGATAAGTACCTCTATAGCAGGCAAGTTTGTTTAATGTTCCTCTTGGTAGGCCAGATGTTTGACATACCTCTAAGTCCCTGTGTTAACAGTTCGTTTCTATCCTGAGTCCTTAAGAGGTGGGAGTCTGAGGCATTTTGTGATGATGATGGAAGTTGGTCCACACAACAGCTGCCCCTTGACCATGAGCCTTCCATAGGGCTAGCGGTTGGCCATCCTTTTGGAAAACTGTTTGCCTTGAGCCCTTTACATGCCTTGAACACCCGCCGGTGGGTGGACTAGAAGGTAAAGGGGACATATTGTGTCATGTCATCCCGTGACGGGAACAAGGTTTGCTGTCCCTCGCCTTCCTTTCCTCTACTGTAAATGCGACTTGGATGTGTAAAACCACTTCTGGGCCACCATCTCTCCCCTCCGAGAGGTGGCTCTGGTTCTGCAGCCTCGAATCTGGGGCAGGGACAGACATACAGACAGATTGAGCTGGGACGAGGCTGTTCACTGCTCTACACCATCAGGAGCTGGGCAGCAGGAAGGACAGCGCCTCAGAGCCTGGCCTGGACATGAGTGGATATAGAGATGGTGATGTCCATCCTGTCCCTGCCCCCATCCCTGTAGATTGCAATGTTTGCTGCCCATAGGAGGCAGGCAGCTCAGATCCCCAGCCTTGCATTCCTGGGGTTCAGCGGGGGGTGACCCAGAGGACAAGGGCACATTATTTCACATGATCTCACTACAACCAGACCAGGAAGGCTCAGGGAGTGAGAGAAACTCCCGAAAGATAGAGATTGCAGGCCCCTCCTGGGAGAATAAGTAGCTTAGGGCATCCAGGGTACCTCGACCTGCTAGTGATAAGCAGGTTTGAGGTACAGACCCCACCTGTGAGGTGCCCACTTCTTCCCAGGGTACTGCTACAGAAACCTTGATGGAAATGACTGTTTTCTCCAGGCCTAAGGGGTTCCTGGCAGCCCCTCATGCCCGTGGCTCCACCCTACCCACCTCCAGCCTCCGCAGAGGCCACTAGGTTACAGCAGAGCAGTACCACAGTGAGCTCACTCGTTGGGAGACCTGGTTCAAGTCTGGTTCCACCATTTCTAGCAACGAGTTCTGGCAAACTCAGCAGCCCTGGGCAGTGTCATCCACTGCACAATGGGAGTGGCACCCCACCCCACCCATAACCCCAACGTGGTTCCTGGCTTGCTCTGAAAGTCAGTAGAAAACCTGCAGAAGCAGGAGCAAGGACCATGGCAGTGACACTTGGTCCAGCACTGTGTCTCCTGGGCCATGCCCACTCTGTGATCTCACCCCCACCCCTGCTGGGCCCTCCAGACTTTCTTCCAGCATCTGCTGTTTCCATGGCACCCTTGGCTGGGGAGCTAATTTTAATGAGCAAGATTGATTAACACGCAATTACTACTTTCCTTCCCTGTCCCTTTTGTCTTTTGGAAATGGAAACAAAGGACATTCTGGAACTTGAGTCAAACATTTACCAAATTAATTCTCAAGAAAATGTTTGAGATTCCAGGGGCTGGTGGCTATTTTTTTTCTTCTTCTTCTTTCTTAACTATACTACATCAGGAAGTAATTGCCTGATTAAGGGACACAGAGCTTGGAGAGTGACACATTTTTTAAAATTAGAATGCCCCTGCCAACAGACATGTACACTGCGGGTTGTCTTTTCCTCAAGCAACTCAACTCTAAAGGAAAAAATGGCAGAGACAGAAAGGACAAGGAAGGAAGTTGGAAGGCAAGGACCTCCAAGACCCCAGCTGCCCTCCGACACATGTACCTTCATTTGTGCAAACCAGGGCTCATGGGAAGATGTCAATTCCATCCCGAGAGTGGGAAGCACACCCCAGGCAGAGCAGTAGGAGTGCAGGGCTTCCTATGACCTGGATGCCACCCTCTAGGCCAGCAGACAACAGGGTCCACATGGAATAATAAAATGACCATGGAGAAATGTATTGTGGGAAACCAAAGACACAGCGAGTTGCAGCTGTTCCTATTCTACAAAGTGACAACCATCAGCACGTGTCCCTCATTAGGCTTCAAACCCCCTAGACCTCATTCAGCAGCCTATTTTGTACCAAAAAGCCCCTTCCAAAAACTGAAGAGGAGGCACCCCTTTCTCCAAGTCATTGCCCAACCAACCTCTGTGTCAGCACCGGTGGCTATGAGACTCTCTCTTCTCTGAATGTCAGAGGAGACCTGGCATGGTTTTGTCCATAGTAAACATTTGCAGGTGAAAGGATGGATGGATGGATGGATGGATGGATGGATGGATGGATGGATGGATGGGTAGATGAGTAAGTGGCTAAAGAGGGGTGATGAGTAGATAGACAGTTGGGTGGGTAGCTGGGTAAATGGATGAGTGGGTAAAGGAAAGGATGGTGGATACGTGGGCAGGAGAGTAGGTAGACAGATGGATGGTGGTTAGAAGGACAGATGGGTGGGTGGACAAGTGTGTGGGTAGGTGAACAGTGGATGGAGGGTTAACTGCCCACTCACTGTCTCACAAAGGGCACTATTTTCTCCTTTGACCTTGTGTCTTTAGGCTATTCCTGATGTAGGTTAGAGGGGTAGTGGGTGAGACTGGATGCCCAGAGAAAGAGTTCTGACCTTGATGATGACCATAGAGGAGTGACCACCCCTCTCTGCCTCTCATGAAGAATTTGGGTGGTGATCTGAGAGGTGCAGCCTACATTTATCCTCATGGGAGTCTTTAAGATGTATCCAAAGAAGCCA
>JADRCD010119140.1:0-10419 GCA_019843815.1 Montemys delectorum
AGGGCCTCTCCTCCCATTGATGATTAACTTGGCCATCCTCTGCTATACACATGCTGCTGGAGCCATGAGTCCCACCATGTGTACTCTTTGGTTGGTGGTTTAGTCACTGGAAGCTCTGAGGGTACTAGTTAGTTCGTATTGTTGTTTGTCCTAAGGGACTGTAAACCCTACGCTCCTTGGGTCCTTTCTCTAGTTCCTTCATTGGGGACCCTGTACTCAGTCCAATGGATGGCTGTGAGCCTCTATTTCTACATTAGTCGGGTACTGTCAGAGCCTCTCAGGAGACAGCTATATCAGGTTCCTGTCATCCAGCACTTGCTGGCATCCACAATAGTGTCTGGATTTGATAATTGAATATGGGAAGGATTCCCAGGTGGAGCAGTCTCTGTTTTCCTTCCTTTAGTCTCTGCTCCATAGTTAGCCTCTACAACTCCTTCCATGTTCTCCCTTTTAAGAAGGAATGAAGTAGCCACACTTTAGTCTTCCTTCTTTTTGAGTTTCTTGTGGTTTGTGGTTTGTACTTTGTGTGTTCCGATCTTCTGGGCTAATATCCACTTATCAGAGAATGTATACCATGTGGCCATTTTTACTATATTAATCTTGCCAATCCGCGAGCATGGGAGATGTTTCTGAGATCTTCAATTTCTTTCTTCAGAGACTTGAAGTTCTTGTCACTTGGTTAGAGTCACATGAAGTTATATTATTTGTGACTATTGTGAAGAGTGTTGTTCACCTAATTTCTTTCTCAGCTTGTTTATCTGCTGCAGGCTGGCCAGCCTTGGTCCCTCAATCCTCAGGGTAAACAGGGTTTTGGTACAGGTTGGCAAGACATCAGCAGAGAAAAAATGGCACACACAGACTCGGACACAAGAGAGTGTTGTATCTAACCTAATCTATGCTAATCTTCTGGGCTAGCACAAATATGCCTCAGGGGTCCCATTCTTCCTAATTCCTGGGAGTGATTCAACTGCAATTCTAACGTGGTCTGCCCTACAACTGAGATAAGGATTTTATTTAAACTTACCCTGGGATTATCAACTACCATTCAGCAAACTTCAATGCTCTAACCCCTTTATTATCTCCCTAATAATGCTGGAAGCAATTAGTCTGAATGGGTAACATTCTTTACAAAATTCCAGGCCAAGGTTTGGCTCAGCAAAGATTAGGGTATTGGAACATTAGTGAGTGCCAGTCAGAAGGCAACATCCAATTTTGTCTAGCTATTAGTAAATCATATCTTGGGAGCACCTAGCACACGAGACCTTCCATAGACTAATACAAGGACAAATCTGGAAACACATCCAAGTTTGGAGATACTAAAGAATACCAGGAGGCTAACCTCTCTGAAGCTGTATGCCTCGGGTCTGTGGCCAAGCTTTTGGGTTTGTCACAAAGACTCCACTGGAGTGGGCAAGGCATTTATCCTTTGAGTAGAGGAAGGCTACTGATTTCTTTAAGTTAATTTTATATCCAGCCACTTTGCTGAAGTTGTTTATCAGGTTTAGGATTTCTCTGATGGAATTTTTGGGGTAACTTAGTCTATCATATAATCTACAAATAGTGATATTTTGACTTTTTCCTTTCCAGTTGGTATCCCTTTGACCTCCTTTTGTTTTCTAATTGTTCTGGCTAGGACTTTGAGTACTATAATGAATAGGTAGAAAGTGGGAAGCCTTGTCAAGTCCCTGATTTTAGTGGGATTGCTTCAATTTCTCTCCTTTT
The DNA here is from genome assembly GCA_019843815.1 of Montemys delectorum. NCBI lineage: Eukaryota > Metazoa > Chordata > Mammalia > Rodentia > Muridae > Montemys > Montemys delectorum. The sequence continues at coordinate 1,723 of JADRCD010119140.1, forward strand.
AGTTTAATGTTGGCTACTGGTTTGCTGTTTTTTCTATGTTCAGGTATGGGTCTTGAGTTCCTGATCTTTATACAACTCTCACCATGAAGGGATGTTGAATTTTGTCAAACACTTTTTAAACATCTAATGATATCACCATGTGTTTTTTTTTCCTTTGAGTTTGTTTATGTAGTGGATTACATTGATAGATTTCAGTATATTGAACTGAAAAGTATGAAAAATATATAAAAAAGTTTTTTATGACCCCTAGCAGACTGAGCAGAACTAAGCATATAGGTCAGTCAGTTCAGAGATCTGGCTTCCAGGAACTTGGCTAACTCAGCCTCAGGGCTCTGGTTCCTGAGACTTGCCCCTCCTGGTTGATCCACAATGAGGGCAGAATTAGAAATGAAGTTCAACTGGTTCATGGGGCTCTCCACCCTGCTGACAGGTAGATGATTCAATAAGATTACATTCCTAGATCACATTCCTAAAATGACTATATTCCCCTCCCTGACTGAATAACTTGGGTTAGAATACCCCTTATTCCCCCTGGTTTGTGGGTTTTTTTCATTTAAATACCCTACACTTCTTGAGCTAAGGGTCGAACTCCTCTGCCCCTGCGTGGGTTACAAGCTTGGCCCCAGTGCACTGGTTTCCTGACTAAATCTCGTGTGTTTGCAGCAAGATGGGTCTCTTGTGAGTTTCATGGGGGTTGTGTAATCCCTAGACTAGAGTGAGGGTCTCCTCTCTTGAGGGGTCTTTCAGAACCATTCCTGTATCCCTGGGATGAAGTCTACTTAATGGTGGTGAGTGATCATTTTGATGTGTTCTTGGATTTTATTTGTGAAAATTTTATTGAGTGTTTTTTCATTGATATTCATAAGGGAAATTGGTCTGAGGTGCTCTTTCTTTGTTAAGCTTTTGTGTGGTTATGTACAAGTGTAATTATGGTTTCATAGAATGTATATTGTTCCTCCTGTTTCTATTTTGTGGAATAGTTTGAAGATTATTGGTATTAGGTCTTCTCTGAAGGTCTGGTAGAATGCTACACTAAATCATCTGGCCCTGGACTTTTTTTGTTTGGAGACTATTAATGACTGCTTCTATTTCTTTAAGGGTTATGGGAATGTTTAGATGGTTTATCTGATCCTGATTTAACTTTGGTGCCTGGTATTTATATAGAAAATTGTCTATTTCATCCAGCTTTTCCAGTTTTCTGGAGTATAGGCTTTTGTACTAGGATCTGGCTTTTTTTTTTTTTTATTTCATCAGTTTCTGTTGTTATGTCTCCCTTTTCATTTCTGATTTTGTTAATTTGGATACTGTCTCTGTGCCCTCTGGTTAGTCTGGCTAAGAGTCTATCTTGCTGATTTTCTCAAAGAAACAGCTCCTGATTTTGTTGATTCTTTGTATAGTTCCTTTGGTTTTACTTTGCTGATTTCAGCCCTGAGTTTGATTATTTCCTGCCATCTACTCCTCTTGGGTGTATTTGCTTCTTTTAGTTCTAGAATTTTCAGGTGTGCTATCAAGTTGTTAGTATATGCTCTCTCCAGTTTCTTTTTGGAGGCACTTAGAGCTTTGAATTTTCCTCTTAGCATTGCTTCCATTGTGTCCCATAAGTTTTGGTATGATATGCCTTCATTTTTATTATATTCTAAAAAGTACAGCATTCTTCAGCTTCCATGTATATGTGAGCGCTCCTTTATTTTTGTTATTATTGAAGACCAGTCCTAGTCTGTGGTAATCTGATAGGACACATGGGATTATCTCAATCTTCTTATATCTGTTGAGGCCTGTTTTGTGAATAATTATATGGTCAATTTTGGAGATGATACCATGAGGTGTTGAGAAGAAGGTATATTCCTTTGTTTTAGGATAAAATGTTCTATAGGTATCTGTTTAATCCATTTGGTTCATAACTTCTGTTAGGTTCACTGTGTCTCTGTTTAGTTTGTGTTTCCATGATCTGCCCATTGATGAGAGTGGGGTGTTGAAGTTTTCGCATTCTGTAGGCTTCTTGTATGTTCATGAGGATCTCTTTCTGTAGGTTAGGGAAATTTTCTTCTACAATTTTATTGAAGATATTTATTGGTCTTTTAAGTTGGGAATCGTTGCTCTCTTCTATACCTATTATCCTTAGATTTGGTCTTCTCATTGTGCCCTGCATTTCCTGGATGTTTTGGGTTGGGAGCTTTTTGCATTTTGCAATTTCTTTGACTGTTGTTTCAATGTTTTCTATGTTATCTTCTGCACCTGAGATTCTCTCTTCTATCTCTTGTATTCTGTTGGTGATGCTTGCATCTATGACTCCTGATCTCCTTCCGAGGTTTTCTACCTCCAGGGTTGTCTCCCTTTGTGATTTCTTCATTGTTTCTGTTTCATTTTTAGATCCTGTATGGTTTTCTTCAATTCCTTTACATGTTTGGTTGGGTTTTCCTGTAATTCTTTAAAGGATATTTGTGTTTCCTTTTCAAGGGCTTCTAGCTGTTTACCTGTGTTCTCCTGTATTTCTTTAAGGGAGTTATTTATGTCTTTCTTAAGGTCCTCTATCATCATCAGGAGAAATTATTTTAAATCGGAAACTTGCTTTTCTTGAGTGATAGGGTATCTAGAAATTGCTGTGGTGGGAGAACTGAGTTCTGATAATGCCAAGTAGCCTTGGTTTCTCTTGCTTATGTTCTTGTGCTTGACTGTTATCATCTGGTTATCTCTAGTGCTACCTGCCCTTGCTGTCTCTGACTGGAGCCTTTCCCTCCTTTCATCCTGGTTGTGTCAGTACTCCTCAGCTGTCTCTGTGATTTTGTGATTCTTGGATCCTGTGATCCTGAAATCCTGGTGTGTCAAAGCTCCTGAGATCCTTTTGTGTCAGAGCTTTTTGGAGTCAAGTTTTCTCTGAGTGTTGCAGAAGTGGGTGGGGAGCCAGAGGCCTGGGTTTGTTCTGGGCACAGGTGCAAGTTGGAAGGAACCTGTGACTCTGGCTGGGCTAGGGTTTGTGTTTCTCTGGTTCCTGTTGGGTCCTAGCTACACTGGATGTTGGGAAAGATGTTGTGGCCTCAGGTCTGACCTTGAGTATGTCAGAGCTCCAGTGTTCCTGGGTGTATCTGATCTCCTGGGAGTTGAGCTTTCCCTGTGATCCTGTGATTCTGGGTGTTTCAGAGCACCTGGAAGTCAGGTTCCCTCTGAGTATTTTAAGAGTGGGTACAAAGACAACATCTCATGTTTGCTCCTGGTGCAGGTTCAAACTGGAAGGAATCTGTGCCACTGTTTGTGTGGGGGTTCCTGCATCCCTGGATGCTGGGGGACCCAGTTACTCTGAGTGTTGTGGCAGATGTAGCCTCCTCACCTCTGATCCTTGGCATTTTGGGGCACCTGGGAATTGAACTTCCTCTGGGTGGTGTGGTACTGAGTGTGGAGTCAGTACCCAAGGTCTGGTTAGGGCACAGGGTTTAGACTCAGTGCTAAAGGTCCACTGCTTTTCCTAATCCAAACTTCCAAAATCTTCATTCCTGCAAACAAAAGCATGGTCAGGCCTATCACAGCAATACCCTAGTACCTGGTACCAACTTCTGTCTTAGTTAGGGCTGTACTGCTGTGAAGAGATATCATGACCATGGCAACTCTTATAAAGAAAAGCATTTAGGTGGTGCTGACTTACAGTTTCAGAGGCTTATCTATTTTCATCATGTTGAGTAACATGGCTGCAGGCTCAACAGTTATGGTGATGGAGAAGAAGCTGTGAGTTCTACATCTTGATCCAATGGCAGCAGAAAGGGGCTAAGTGTAGCTTGAGCATAGGAGACCTCAAATTCTGGCACCACAGTGACACACTTCCTCCAACAAGACCACACATCCTAATAATGCGGGGGGGAGGGGGGAGGCAAAAGAAGTTTGTTCTTGTTTTTGTTTGTTTGTTTGTTTGTTTGTTGGAGGGGAAACTGGGAAAGGGAAAATTTACATGTAAATAAAGAAAATATCTAAAAAAAATAAATAAAAAAATAAAAGAATGAAACTAAAACTAAAAATAATAATAATAATAATAATGCCACTCTCTATGAGTCAGGTATTCAATTGCATAAATCGATAGGAGCCATACATATTCAAACCACCACAATAACTATTGAATAAATAAAATTCCATTCAAATATCCAGTCTCATCGTGATTTTTGTCTCCATCTTTTTTTTTTTAAGAGGAGTAAGCAGACATCACAGAATGTAACTATTTTCACCCATAGTTTATACTAGAGACTTTGAAATTTAATTGTCAAAAATTTAATGCCTCTTTTCCAACTGTCTGGTGCTTTTTTTCTATGGCAAGTATGCTTAGGGAGTCTGAGAATACAGACAAGGACCTCATGTTAGTTCAGTACAGCAGAAAATTATCCTATCTGGTTTATAAACTATAGTGAAAGACAAGCCATTAATGTAACACAATGAATAGTTACATTTTAAGGGAAAATTCTTCAAGCTAAAGTACTGTTATAACTACACTGAGTACACTACTTCCTGGAAACATTTTTGATAAATAAATACTACATAGAACATCTGTCACCTTCTGTCACTTGATTGATATAGTTCAGAAAGGATCACATAAAGCTGACAGAAAAAAATGTTTTAAAAGTATATCAAATGGATGTCTGCCAACATGACAGGCTAAACTGATTTAAATAAGTATTCTCTCATTACAAACACATAGGCTGGATGGTATATGACAAATTACTTTCAAATGCACTGATAAACTCAAAATATGAGAGAGATACAGAGATACCTACTAACTATCAGACTTAAGAGAGAAATAAAAGAATAATTGAAACTTTTCAGGTAAATAGATATATTTAACTAACTGTGGGCTCCAGGGTTATGAAGACAGGAGAGTTAGTGACTACATGAGGGAGAATATTAACCTGAGCTTTAGGACATGAATGACTTCAACCATTACCTTGCATCTGCTGATAATTCTCACATCTATTCCTATGAACAAATCCTCACTAGTAGCTCTTCCATTTTTTATACTTTACCTCTGTGAATAGCCAGCATTATGCTAGTTAGAGTGAGCTTCATGTAGCTGTATACAGGAATGGAGTACATGGAACCAAGGCAGAGAATAAAATTCCAAAATTGATGTACAAGAAAAAAATGACTCTGAGTAAGTTTCAGGACTCAGGTTAAGTGGAAAACTTACTACAGAATCATGAAGAGTAGTTCAAGGAAAGACAGCCCTGAAGAAAAGTGAGTGATACCAAAGGTAATTAGGATGAGGCAGCATGTGCACTGGAGATATACTATATGAAAACTTAAAATTACTGGTCTTAAATAAAGGTGATCTGCTATCTTTAAATATATTAAGAATAATAAAAATGCTTATAGGAATATATCTATGTATGTATACCTATAGACACATATCCTCATATGTACCAAAGCAGTGAATACCACAGGCAGGCATTGGAACTTTGTTTTAAATAGAGATATTAGGCTAACAAGATGACTCAGTGAGTAAAGGCACCAGCCACCAAGCCTGATAGGGCAAGTGGAATTCTACATGGTGGAAAGAGATAGCCAATTATTAAAAAGGAAAGTTCAGATTTGTCTGGAATATTCTGTTAGGCTTAAAAGTTTCAAGAACAATGAGTTCATGCCAAAAATACCATAAAAAAACAGGAATCATATGCAAGGAATATCAAATGGTCAAATCCTGGAAAGTGTAACCTTAAAATAATAATACTGGAAATATATTATAGTCTACTGTATAAAAAGGGGAAATCATAGGTTAGGTTGATAAATGAATAAATTAAAGGTTTTAGAAAATATTTATCCAGCATTATATCCCCCCAAAAGATACCCCAAATACTTACTAGTTACAGTTAAAAGATTATCTTTAATATGTATATCTTTGGGGGTAACATGTAGCTCAATTGATACAGGACTTGCCTAACATACATACAGCCTTGAGTTCAATCCCCAGAGCCTCATAAAACTGAATACAATAGCACCTGTCTGCAATACCAGCATTTTGGAGGAGAAAGCAGGAGGATGAGAAACTAGAGATCATCTTTGTCTACACAGTGAGTCCTATACCAGCTTGAGTGACTTTCAACTCTGCAGCAAGAACATGTTTGTTATCCTGGGAAACATCACTTTATTAAAGGATCAAAAGGAGTATCCACAAGGTCAGGATAAATCAAGACTTGTTTATCATTTGCTTTGATACAGTGGCAAGAACACTGATGCACTGTGTGCTACTTTTGTCAAAGAAGTCCAGAGTTAATTCTGCTTCTGAGAAAACATCACATTAAAAACTGTGTTCTCCTGTAATCTTTACAGGTGCTAAGGTCGTGAAAGCCATAAAAAGATCCATAAGTTACCCAGATGAATGATATCCTACAATCAAAGGCCACATGTGATTCTGAATTGTAGCTTTTACACTGAAGGGCATCATATGACAGTAACTGTTGAAACTTTATTGGCTTCTGAAGATCATGCATAAAGTATCAATTTCAATTTCTTATTTTTTAAGATGGCACTATGGTCATGTCAAAAATAAGTAAGTTTGAAATATACACAAAGATATTTGATTTACAGATAGGTTAAATGAGAAATAATTCTCAGATGGTTTAAGGGAAAATAATTTTTCCTTTTTTTCCTTGTTATGCTTTTACTTACACTTGACTTCAAAGTTTTTTAAACATACGCAATAAGACATTGTTTATTACCTGTCAGTATTTCATGAGCATAAATGGGACAAATTCAAAGATATTTGTATAACCTAAACTACTTAACACAAGGAATGACAGAAAAAAATAGAGCACATCTACATCATGTTTCACTAACTGAATTTCAGAATGACACCATGAGAGACATAAAGTCAAGCTGGAGGCACATGAAGGCTACAAAATTCGCTCAAATCCTAAAGGAAGTATTAAATAGAGGCTTGTGATTATACAAATTAATTATAACCTTTCTAGCCATACAGAAAATATTTGATTCACAATAACTTTAATCTGGGATACACTTTAATATTGCCTATATTCATTTGAAAATCTCATGATCCTTTTTTTGAAAGACTTATTTTATTTTTATATCTATGAGTACTCTATCTGTATATGTACCTGCATGTCAGGAGAGGGTATCAGATCACATTGTAGATGATTGTGAGCCACAATGTGGTTTCTGGGAACTGAACTCAGGACTTCTGGAAGAGCAGCCAGTACCCTTAATTGCTGAACCATCTCTCCAGCTACCCATGATCTTTTTAAACTATTAAATTAAACTTAAATACAGGCTGTTTGTCAAGGGTTAAGATGCCTCCTTTAAAAAGGAGTCACAGAAAAGCTCCCTTCTCAAAGTCTACAAATGTAGCAGTGAGATCACAGGATGACTAATTGGAAAAGTCTTTTCAGCACAGCTAAATCAGGAGATCCCATTCTGGTAGAGCATGGTCACACACACAGCCAGGCTTGATCTCAGGAGAAGACAACCTGGAAGCTATTCTCTCAAAACAGTGGGAAAACTTTTAGAGGACAATCTAGAATGGGTAGTAAAACAGCAACAGCCAAAATCACTTAGGCCTTCAATAGGAAACTTAAAAAAAAGACAGAAAACAAAATCAGTTCTAGTCCGAAATCAAATACTCCAAGTTACTTGTATTTTAAATACAGCCCCACTTAGAGAGATTCATAACCTATCTGTCCTACATATGTGCATAGAAGGAGACAGTTATTTCTCCTTCCATCTTAAACTACTTAAATTTTTTTTAAAAAGGAAATTAGCTTTTAGTTTATATACATTCTGACAAATATAATCTTAAATATTTTAGGCAGCCAGTCCCACAACACCCAGAGGAAGCTCCACTCCTAGGCACTCTGAAACTCTCAGGATCACAGGTGAGGGGGACCCAACATCTTTCCCAACACCAGGAGTAACTGGGACCTGCCGGACCAGGCACACAGGAACTCCACCAGCAGAGTGGCTCAGGTTCTTTCTGGTCTCTCTAGGCTGGTGTCCTGAGCAGACCTTGGGTACAAGCTCTGCAGCCAGTCCCACAACACCCAGAGGAAGCTGCTGCACTCCCACATGCTCTAACAAGACCAAGGTCACAGGATCCCAAAATCACAGAGTCACAGAGACTACCTGAGTCTGAGGATACAACAAGGATCACAGGAAGGACTGACTCCAGTCAGAATTAGCAAGGGCAGGTAGCCCTAGAGATAACCAGATTGCAGAGGGCAAGTGTAAGAAAATAAACAACACAAGCCAAGGTTACTTGGCATAATCAGAACACAATTCTCCCACCATAGCCAGTCCTGGACACACCATCACACCAGAAATGCAATATTCATATATAAAATTACTTATCATGACAATGATACAGGACCTTAAGAAAGACATAAATAGCACCCTCAAAGAAATACAGGAGAACACAGGTAAAGAGCTAGAAGCTCTTAAAGAGGAAATACAAAAAATCCCTTAAAGAACTACAGGAAAACACAATCAAACAGGTGAAGGAAATGAGCAAAACCATCCAGAATCTAAAAATGGAAAGAGAAACAATACAGAAATCAGAAACAGAGAAAACCCTGAAGATACAAAACCTAGGAAAGAAATCAGGAGTCATAGATGCAAGCATCACCAACAGAATACAAGAGATAGAAGAGAGAATCTCAGGGGCAGAAGATACCATAGAAAACATTGACACAACAGTCAAAGAAAATGCAAAAAGCA
>JADRCD010119142.1:0-11107 GCA_019843815.1 Montemys delectorum
TGAGTATCCTAAAGCTAACTACTTATATAGAAACAAATATTGCATAATCCATTAAAATGATTACATACTTTAAACAGCAGCAGACTCGCTTAGTATTGTCTAGTAGTAGATGTTGTCCTCATCTGTTGAGATAGCTATTAGCTTCTTCAGATGTCTCTATATAACTCAGAAGTCAAAGCATATTATTCTCTTTTCTATTTATTGTATATTTCCTCAATGTTATTGGCCTTAAGGATCAATATCTTCCCTCTCTATAGAATTCTACAATTTACAAGGAATTTTTACATGCATGGAGTCTCTCTGTGATAATCAACTTATGTACATTGGGTACTATTAAGACAGTTTTAGATTGACCCTCCCCATCCCCACCCTGCTCCTCTGCCTGATGTGGGCAAGCACTCCCAATGCCCCCTGCCTCACATGGGCAGGCACCACTATGATATGTGATGGAGAGGTAGGAAAGATGGAAGAGCAGCGTAGTGTGTGCACTGTGGAGAGAGGCAGAGCTGAAGACCTGACAGCAATGACAGGTATGAGAGAGGGCTGAGGTCAACCGTGGAATAAGTCATCGCCTGGTGAGGTAGCTGGGTGGCATGCAGCAGCCAGGAGCTTACACAAATGCAGCTCGGCCCCAGAACATGACACCAGCTGCGGGATCACCCTGGCTCTGGGCAACTATGGAGGTCCAAGATGAGAAACAGTTCACTTTCTGGATTGCACCTCCTCAAAGGACCACTATGGTCTGTGATGCTGCTGAGGGCTATGTGTGGTTCAGTGGTACTGATGCTATGGTGGCCCATGTTACTACTGAAGGCCACGAGGATCTATGGTCTGTGCTGCAGCCTGAAGCCATGTCAATGTCTATGGACTGTGCTGCTGCCACAGCCATGTTGATGTGGTGGCTTGCTCTACCATCTGAGGTCATGGTGACATCTAGGTCTGTACTGCCACTGAGGGCCATGTCTGGGTCTGTGGTCCTACTGCTATCATCAGAAACCACGTGGATGTGGAAGTCCATGATTTTTGGTTTTGCTGGCTGTAATGGGCAAAGAAACTACTTTGGCACTTACTTTGACATCAGCAACTGCAGACACACAGTTGAGAAAGAGGGTCATGGAAGGCTTATGTGAAAGCCCCTACCCCCAAAACTCACACACACACACACACACACACACACACACACACACACACACACACACACACACACACACACACACAAACACACACACACACACACACACACACACACACACACACACACACACACACACACACACACACACACACACACACACACACACACACACACACACACACACACACACACACACACACAAAAGTACCAATCAAATGGAAAGCCATCAAAGAGAATTCTGAAGAAATGTGATGGAGATGCTGAAGTGTATAACTCTCCACAGTTGATGGTTTCGGGTGAAGGTGCAGGTGGAGAAGAACTAAGTTCTGTTTAGGGGGCTGGCCTCTGGGAGTTTGACCTTGTTCTAGTGAGATTATGAACAACACAAACTGGACTTGACTTTTTTAAGGGGGGATCACAAGTGGGAGGGGGGACATGGAAGGACTGGGAAGTGAGTGTGGTGGGAGTATGAGGTGAATCAGTACAAAAAAAATTAACCAACATTATTTTGAGAGAAAAAAAGAGAAAGTTTTAGATTAAGAAGTGAAGATACAGTGTGCTATAAGCTAAACTGTGTCTACCTAAAACATAAATGTTCAAGTCTTAGCTCCCATGTGACTGTATTAGGAGTCTTAAACAGATAGGATTAGTGGCCAGGTGAAAGATGGGGAGGGAGAAGAGGAAGGTAGGAAGATGGTGAGTAGGAGAGGACAAAAGGGAAGAAGAGAGAGGAGAGATAGAGGTAGAAAGGTAATGAAAGGAAGTACGTGTCTGCACACGCATGCATAAGGAGAAGATGCTGGCCAGTTTTATGTCAACTTGACACAAGTCAGAGTCAGAGAGAGAACCTCAACTGAGAAAATATCCCTACCAGACTGGCCCATGGGCGAGCCTGTGGTGCCTTTTCTTCACTGATGATGTGAATGGGCTCACCTCCATGTGAGAGGTGTCACATTAGGACTGGTGGTCCTTGATTCTACAAGAAAGCAGGTCGGGCAAGCGGTGAGGAGCAAGCCAGTAAGCAACACTTCTCAGTGGCCTCTGCTGCTACAGCTCCTGCCTCCAGGTTCCTGCCTTGTTTGAGTTCCTTCCCAACTTCTTTTCATGATGGCCTGTGATGTGGAAGTGAAATAAGACCTTCGCTCCCTGTATTGCTTATGGTCATGGTATTTCATCAGAGCCATAGAAACCCTAACTAAGACAGTAGCTGGCTATAAAGTCAGGAAAAGTGCCTTCCCCAGAAAGGAGTCATGTTGCTTTGAGCTTGACCTTTCACTCTCCAGTAGTATAAGAAAAGAATTCTGTTGTTGAAACCACTAAGTATGTAAGTGTGTAACATTTTCTCATGGCATGTAGAACACTAAGGAAAACTCCCCTACCCCACCCACCAAGTCCACCCCACCTTGACCCACCCTCCCTTACACCCCCCCACAGGTCTCTTAATGTCAGCAGAGAATGCAGACACATGACCCCTCTCTTAGTCCACTGCTAGTTTTGGATAAAGCATGTCACCCTTAAAGAGACCATTACCAAGTTGGAATAGACTCTTTTTTCTCAATGAGTTACATGAGGGGAAAGAAAGAAATTTATATATTCATTTAAATGAAGAAGTCAATTCATAGGGGAAAAACAATATTATATGTGAAGGAAACCTCACAGCCTTGATAAACATTAATTTGGGCTGGAGAGATGACTCAGCGGTTAAAAGCACTGGCTGCTCTTCTTAGAGGCCCTGAGTTCAATTCTCAGCAACCACATGGTGGCTCATTGACCATCTATCTATACTGGGACCTGATGCCCTCTTCTGGCAAGCAGGTTTACATGCAGGCAGAACACTATACATAATAAATAAAAATTTTTAAGAAAGAGAGAAAGAAAGAGAGAGAGAAAGGAAGGGAGGGAGGGAGGGAAGGAGGGAGGGAGGGAGAGAGAGAGAGAAACCATTAATGTCCCTTGGAAATTTCTTTCTTTATCATCACGGGGAGAGAGAGTACTGAATAGACTACTACTATTTTTGTAAGTTCTGGGGCCTCCCATAGAACCCCTCCTGACTCTAAGGCTCCATCCGACACAGGCTTCCTGCCTGAAACACCAGCAGACTTGGCCTAATAATAAAAGTGAGCAGGAACTCTAAGACAATCACTGTTGGCGATATAAAAGATAAAAAGCATTTCACAGGTCAAGAATGAAAGGATGTGGCAGACCCACGGGAGGATTTATGAAGTACTCAAGACTCTTTTGGATTTATGAGAACAGGAAAGCAGAGGTGTCTGAAGTTCAGTGGGTGGACCAAGCCTCTGAATTTGTAAAATCTCTTCTCTTATTCTTAAAATGTCCATGGTTTGCTTCTATGTGGGCAAAGGCTCTAAACAGAACATGAAGAGGAGGAGAGGAAAAGATAGCGGGAGCGGAAAAGCTGAGGGGGAAGAAAACCAGAAACATGGAGAACATGCTGTGCTTTGGATAAGGTTTGGGTGTGAGCTTGGGGTTTCCAGGCTGGAAACTCCAGTATACCTTTGCTGATCGAAATGGCAGATTCCCCAAGAGGTGGAGCCCAGTGGGCAATTAGTACGTCGTGGAACGCCACCCTCAGGGTGTTTGTGAGCTTCCTGAACAGTCAATACCCTCCTCAGTCCTCTCCTTTTCAGCTCTGAGCACACTGGCCACCAACCTGTCAGTATGTCTTCCTCTGACTTATGTCGAATCTGCTCCTCATTCCCCTATCTGGGGAAATCTTTATTTACCCAAACTCACTTAACACCAATTCTTCAGCACCTACTGTTTAAGTAAGCTTCCTGTTCTTGCTGTTCAGAAGATGTGGGGTGTGGCAATTTAAAACTCTCCCATCTTGTTTGAAAGCCATTATCTCTGTCCAGAGTTTCAAAATATCTGTTCTGACACCCAAATACTGAACAATGAATTTGCCTCTTCTAAATCTTTGCTATGACCAGTCAGTCTATGTACGATGGTTTGTCTTATTAACCAGAAGGTGAGATCAGAAGGGTTGTACCAGTGGCACTGGAGGACAATGGAATTATCACTGGAGATACTACTACCCTGTTGCACACATATATTTTAGTATGAAATTATCTCACTCTTTCATTGCCCAGAGTACTCTGAGCCTCCCTTCTCCTCTCTCATGATACTACAAAAATTGGTCTTCTAAGATACCTTTGTCCTTATCCAGAAAATGAAAGGAGCTATGTGCCTGCTGTCCAGGTCTTTGCCTGAACACTTTTGCCAAGGATGCAAAAGAATTTGTTTTGTCATTGTCCTTTGCCTTCTCCATCCCACCCCTGCAGTTCTTTCCTTTACCCAACGCCTGCATTTGAAAAGAAAGTCTAACATTGACCAGTGTGTCTGAGAACCATCCCTTTATGACTTGCTCTCTACAATGTAATTTCCATTGCCTTTGTTCAAGTTTGTCCCAGAGAGTAGAAGCAAACAGCAATTATTCAAGGATAATTAACCATTGGCTGACTGATCTGGAAGAAACCAGGGCACAGCATCACACCAGACCCAACCTAGAGCTCAGAATCCCAAGGTCAAGCTGGTAGGAATATAAATCTCAATTATCAAATTGAGGCAGTGATTTAAAATGTTCTTTGACCTTTAAAGCTTTTAGTCACTCAAAATACTTTTAAGTGCCCACTCTCTGATGTGCTAGAATGAAAACGTTATTGCATATGCAGGGCTCAATTTTCAGGAGTTCTTAGACTTTATTGTAGTCTTAGGTGTATGTATGGCATCTAACACCAAACAGCAAAGTAATCATTCTCGTCTTAGTAAAGCTTCCCCCAGCAAGATAATGCCAAACTTGTTTCCCACTGATTATTTTGTAGCTCACTGAATTAATTAGTTTTCTCATTAACAAGTGAAGTTCTGGCGATTTTGACATGATATGATAAAGGTCCCAGATCTCTTATATCCTTTGACCATTCTAGAAAGATTCTGGGCAGGGCAGAATTCAGTAAGTGTCCTCCTGACTTCTCGTTGGCAGGTGTTGGAAGAGCCTTGTCCTCGTGGACATAGACTTCATGACTTTCCAGGGTTTCTCATTTGGAAAACCTGTAACTAGATTCTCTCCAGGGACTTTCAAGTGAATAAATAAACAAGCACCAATATTAGCTAAAATAAAGGTAGGAGTTGTGTTTATTAAAGCTCCTGATGTCTGGAGGCACGCAATTCTACTCTCTTTTACTCAAAACGAATGTCAGTCAACAGTCACTCCTCTTGATTCCAGTAATGATGCTTGATGTGCATCTTCCATAGAAGTCCAAAAGAAACAACTTTCTTAGAAATCAATATTGTAATTAAAGTGGTCTCCTGGACACTCATGCCAAGCAATTAAAAACATATCCCCACCTTTTAATTTTATGAGTTGATGCTCTGATTTCTTCACTTCATGGCAATTCTTAGATATATTCATTTTACCATCATCAACATAAAAAAAATTTCAGTAGCTTTGTGAACCAAATCAAGAGACTAGCTTTTGATTTTTGCAATTACTAAACAAACTGTATGTTCTAAATTGATTTTATTTGCTTGACTAATAAGTATAAAGAAACTTGGAACAGAGACATAAAAGTAAACATGCTCCATTAGGTCTGATTGGTGGCTGGGTGACTCAATACCACATCCCACAATATGCTGCTAGGCCTGCGAGAATGGAATGTCCTTTTTCTGGACTACAACTCAAAGGTAGTCTAAGTCCAAACAATATTTGTTCAGATGCTATAAGACATCTTATGAACTGATTAAAATGAACATGTCCAATCCCTTGCCAGGACTTACTGTGAACAACACCAGAAGACAATAATATCACTGTTAGTGTAGGCAAGAGAATTACTCATCTGTTGACCAAATGAGTAAAGAATATTTTTTAAAATTCCATCTCCCCTCCCAGAGAACACTTTGTATAGCAAAGCAATAGTGAAGAGGGGTTCTTGAAGGAAGCAAAGGTTTTTTAGATTGAGACAGCATTAGAGAAAACTATAGAGTGAGTGGTGCACCTTATATAGGAACTCTATGTTGAGAAAAAGAAGTAACACATGAAAAATATTAACTATGGCAGACACTAATTAGTATAAATGCAAAGGATATAAAAGATGTAAGAATCAGGATAACATAGACACCAAGATGTGTGGAGAATGATAAGCCCAAAGAAGTAAAACCACAAACATTTTCAACTTCGATTTTTTTTTCCTGAACAAATGAAAGCCCAGTACTTTAATAACAGCTATAGCTCTCAAATTCTTCCTATTAAGTCTTTAAAAGGCAACATATTCACAGGAGGGCTGAAAATAATAAATGATGCATTCCATGCAAGCCTGGTGTTTAAAAATGGGCAGAATTATATTTTAAGCCAATTTTGTGTTCATTCCTACAAATGTAGATTCTAGAGGTATGCACATTAATGTACTAATTGGTTGGTTCACAAAAATGTATTCATAAAAATATTATTCAATTTTGTAGTACTGTGTGTACTTATGTTTAAAAAAATGACCTCTTAAAATGATATATGGTTACAGTAAGAAAGGTGAGCAGCTCTTGGTTAAAGGATGGAATTTTCATCACATGTATTATTCTAGCCAGGTACATGAAATAAATTGTGTTGAAATCTAATGCAGGCTTTCCCTTTGGGCTCCATAAATAAGTGTGTAAGCAGGTTGTTTATCTGGGTCAAAAGGAAAACACTAGACACAAATTTAAAAACAAAGGCTTTAAACCAGAAGCTTATAAACCTAAAAGTCTGATTTCTGACAGGACAGTTTCTCCTTTTTCTTATTTTTTTTCATCTCTCATTTACAGCCCTTTGAAAATCATAGGAATTTTATCACTTAATGTGTCAGCCATGCACTTGACTCCTAGCCTGTGACTCATATGACACCTTGAGCATCTTCTATGGCTTAGAAAAGATATTATTCAACTTTCTATAAAATCCATCCTACCGCTTACTGTCGAAAAAGAAATATCCTATAACATATAAGTTCATTAGCATTTATATTCTGTTAAAGATATAAGTAACAACTTTGACTTTATTAGAGTGATTCAAATTTTTGGGAGCAGATGCTGCTAGGATCTGAAATGTGGTATAGAAGAATTATGTCCCCAAACATAAAGGCACAGAGAAAATCCACATTTTAGTAGTGTGTTTTGAAAGTATGGCAGACTTGTATCTGACTATCTCACAAATGCAGTAGGTAGAACCCATGTTTATCTTTTTATTTCCTTTTTATATGGTGAACATTTTTTAGTTCATACCCTTAAATACACTAAATGGATAGAATTGTTTTTTAATGCAATTTTGCATTCATTACTGCAAAAGTAGATTCCAGATCTGTGTGGATTAATGTACTAAGTGGTTGGTTCTAGAAAATGTATTCATATAGATATTGCTTCAATGTTGAAGTAGTATGTGTATCTATCTTTTAAAAATGACTTCTAGATGCTGTAAGAAAGATGAGTTCTTGGTTAAAGGACAGGATTTTCATTCCATATATTAATATAGCCAGGTACGTGAAACACATCCTTAATGCACCCTTAAAAGTAGAGACCTCAAACCTTGCAAATTTTGAGAAACTAGAATCAGAATGAAGAGTATCTGACAGAAAATCAAGGAGAATTGAATCTCAAGGGATTATAGAGGGTGTTGCACAGTGCTGAAGGACCCAAGAGATCCCAGGGGATTATGGAGGGTGGTGCACAGTGCTGAAGGACCCAAGGGTTCCAAGGATATTATAGAGGGTGTCTCACAATGCTGAAGTGCCCAAGAGATACCAAGGCATTGTAGAGGGTAGTACACATGGCTGAGGGACCCAAAAGATCCCAAGGCATTATGGAAGGACCAAAGAAGGACCAAAGAAAGCAGAAATTGGAACCAGAAATAGGAGGATTAGCTACAACTCCAGAGGGAAAAAAATAAGTTAACCCAACTCCAGGTGCTACAGTCAAAGCATCCCTTTCTCCGCTAAAACAGGAAGTAGGCTATATATTCCCTGGAAATGAGAAAAGCCAAAGCACCCTCTATAATCCCCTGGGATTCAATTCTCCTTGGTTTTCTGTCAGTTACTCTTCATTCTATGATTCTAGTTTCTCAAAATTTGCAAGGTTTGAGGACTGGGAGGGAAAACAGACTCGGGGCGGGGGGGGGGGGGGGGATTTGAATAGACTGCTCTGCTCTCAAAAGACATCCAGATGGAGTTATATTGCCCAGGGAAGAAAGAAAAGAATTCCACCCACCAGTCCAGAGGAAAGCATCCTACAGATGCAGACAGACATAGCTATCCCCTCAGAGAGTCCACATGCCTGTGTGCCTCAAAGGTGACCATCAAGGGCTGTCAGCCTCTGAAGGCTGCCTTTAAGGACATTTATCTACTAAAGGAAACAGCAGCAGAAGAAAACGTGATTAGAATCCTCGGAGAAATTATTCTGACAACAAAATAGTGTAACTAAAATGAAAGATAGATAAACTTCAATAGAATGTTAAGAAAATCCCTCTCAGAGCCAGGTGTTCTAGTGCACACCTGTTCCAGTACACGCGAGGCAGAAGCAGTGGATCTCTGTGAGTTCGAGGTCAGCCTGTTCTACAGAATTGCAGGACAGCCAAGGCTACACAGAGAGACCTTGTCTAGAACAAAACAGAAAATAAACAAAAACAAAACGTGAAACAAAACAACAACAACAAAAACCTCAGAAAGTAGAACAGAAAACTAAGGTGGGGGAATAATATTAAAAGTGAATCCAATCAGAAGAGAACCTGTAATAAGATCTCAGGAATGAGAAAATCATCTGTTTTTCTTCTTTTCATGTGCATGTGCTATGCAGACATGTATATATGTATATGTATGTGTAGAGGCCAGAGGCTTTTGTCAAGAACCGTTCCTATCATTCTCTACTATATTCTTTGAGGCAGGGTCTCTCATTCAAACCCAGACCTCAGTACCTGGCTTTGTTTAGTTGGTTGGGTTTTTATTATTCTTCTCTTATATATTACATCCCGACTACAGCTTCTCCTCCCTCCTATCCTCCCAGCTAGCCTCCACCCCGCCTCTCCCTGAAATCCACGCCTCTTCTTTTCCCTTCAGAAAAGAACAGGCCTCCTGGAGATACCAACCAAACATGGCATAACAAGTTACAGTGAGACTAGGCATATCCCCTGATGTCAAGGCTGGATGAGGCAACCCAGTAGGAGGAAAAGGATCCCAAAAGCAGGCAAAAGAGTCAGAGACAGCCCTCATTCCCACTCTTAGGAGTCTCACAAGAAGACCAAGCTATACAACCATAACATATATGCAGAGGGCTTAGGTCAGACCTATACAGGCTCCCTGATTGTCAGTTCCGTCTCTGCAAGCCCCTACGAGCCCTGCTTAGTTGATTCTATGGGCCATGGCTTTGCTGTGTCTTGACCTCTCTGGCTCCTATAATTCTTCCTCCCTCTCTTTCTGTGAGATTCCCCAGAGTACACTAATTGTTCATCTAGATTCTCATTGTAGGCTAAGGTGACCTGGAACTCAGAAATTTACCTGCATCTACCTCCAGAGTTCTGGGAATAAAGGTGTGTGCCACCACTGCCTAGTTGTATTTTTATTAATTTAAGCTGATTTTACTAGGTATACATTTTTCAGTGTTATGAATAACGTCAAGTAGCTTCTTTATACAAAGTAACTGGGTTGTGTGTTTTCTCTGAATTTGTATGCAGAAGAACATAATATTATCTAACAGGAACTTCAGATGTGCTTGATATATTCCAGGATTTGGTTTTTGTTATTTGGTTGGTTGGTTGGTTTTGTTTACTGGCTTGTTTTCCTCTCACACCTGGATATCCACTTTTCCTTAGAGTGTATCATATTTTATTGTTCTCTTCCAAGAAAGCTACTTTTGCCTGCCCCTGAGGGTGTCATTCTTCTCTATTTGGATTCTAACATTTCACTATGTCTAAGTAAGACTTTCTTTTCCGTGGAACCCAATATACCAAAACCTCAAACTTTTTGGGCTTTCACAATAGAATGCATGACACAGAATCTGTAAAACTATTACAGTTCCCAATACCAGCTCCTAGTACTCCCCCTTGCCATACTGACTCAGCATATCCCTAACTTCAAATAGCTCTTGGCAACATAGATACTGCATCTATTCGATGTGCTTGAAGTTTTGGCAGACCATCATCCTCAATAGTACCCTAGCAGATGCTATTTTAGAGGCACCTATTTTTATGTATTTACATAATGTGAATGTAGAAGGAAGACTTTGAGGGGGGGAAACACATCTAACAGAAGCAGGATGACAAAGATGGTAATGGGTGGAAAGAAAAACAAAATACTAGTCAGTTCCTTTACATGCCAAAGCCAGATTTTAACACGTAGCTATAAACATATGTATGCATTACACACTCATACGTAATGCGAACGTAGAAGAAGGATGTTCGGCGGTTGTTGCTGTTGATTTATTTTATGTATATGGGTGTTTTGCCTGCATGTGTGACTGTGCAGCACTTGCATGCCTGGTGCCCACAGAGATCAGAAGAGCTCACTGGATCTCCTGGAACTGGAGTGACAGAAAGTATGAGGCATCATATGGTTGTTGAAACCTAAACCCCATTTCTCTAGACCAACCAATGCTCTTAACCACTGAGTTGTATCTCCAGCTCAAGAGGAGGAGGTTTTATGGTGAAGAAAAGGGATCAACAAGTGTTGAAAGAGGGAGAGGGAGAAGGGAGCAACGGATAAAAACAGCAACATACAAAGATGCATATGTGTGTGAAAATGTTACAGGGAAATTTGCTGTTCTTCATACTAACCAAAAATATACTTATATGTGTATGCTTTTCTTTTAAACCACAATTGATACAAAGATGGAAGTACTCTCATTCCTTATTGACTAATCAATAAACCAACCAGGAAGAAAAAGTAAGGTGCATAGTTTGTAAATACACACACACACACACACACACACACACACACACACACACAC
>JADRCD010119155.1:0-14192 GCA_019843815.1 Montemys delectorum
CTTTGCCTCCTCATTGTTCTGATATCTCTTGTCTCCTGTCTGACTGGCAGGTGTTTGTAATGATTGGAAAAACAATTTCACCATGGCCCAGAGTGAAGACTTTACCAAAGTCTTTCAGGAGGAGAGCTTCAGTTTGGATCCTGGTGTCCTCCCTAGTCCTGAAACTTTAAACCTCTTAAGGCTCTTGAGCATGAGCTGTTTTTTGCCTCTTTTCCTATTTACTCTTGATACAGTGTGTACTGCTTGCGATAGCACAAAGTTATGTTGTGCAGTGCTTGACTCTCACCTGAGTAAGGCCCAAGATAGCAAAGCATATATCTGCTAACTAAATAGAATGACATGTAATATATTTACTATTTATAAAACTTTCATCCTTGAAAATATTTAATCATAACAATACATCCTCATTTGTTCAGATAGGGAAATATAGAGAGAGATTCTGTACTTATCCAACATTTAAAGCATTAAGTAAGAAGGAGCAGAGAATAACAGTTTGATCTGGACCATATAACACATTAAACTGTTTAGGGAAAATGGGTTGTATCAGTTTTAGACCAACCTGCAGCAGAGTGCAGTTATATACAAGAGAACAGAAGGTGATGAATAACTCACTGTGTCAGTCAGATTCCAACCAAAAATCTTTTCACATCAACAAATGATTGTAACCTTACTTCTTTAAAATTACAGCAGTGAGCACCACACCTTGTTCATACAAGATGTTAAAAACATATTTATGGAATAAAGTACTTAATGGTATTAGTAAAGATATCCTCTGTATTTGGCACTTTCAGCGACTCTGACTTTCAACAGTTGAAGAACACAGAACAAGAATCCTTAGGGTCTCTGAAGATCAACAGTAAGGGAAAAATAGTGGGGAAGCCTGCAATCAAAACCTCAATAACAAGCCTTATGAAGAAACGAGGATGTATAAAAAAAGGTACAAAAGATGATACAAATAAAATTTAGAAGATAACAGCTAACAAATGTGACCACCAGCATCAGGATAGTATGGGTTGCTCTGGTCTCAGCTTGGCCTCTGGGGTGCTGATTGGAAGTGAGAATGTGCTTCATTTGCTGGTGATGTCTATGGAGGAGAAGTACCATGGAGACACTGGTCCAGACCATGATGCTCATGAATATGGCATCATGGGCAAACCACAAGAAGAAAATGCCTACACTGAATCCAGAAGTGAAACAGAAAAACTTGCTTTTAGAGTCAGTGTTATTGTCTGGTACCTGTGGACCAGTGACCTTAATTGGAATGTAGATGTTACTTAAGACACTGAAGAACCAACAACTGTAACAAGAATAACTCGCCAAATTTGGGACACTTGGTCTAAATATAAGTTTACCTCTATTTACAGGAACAAGAGTGACAAACTGATGGATACTTAGGACACAGGTGGAACACAAGTTTGTACTTCTCACCACCAGGCGAGTGAAGAATTCTAATTTACACTTGAGGTCAGTTGGAGGATTTCTTGGAGCAAAAGCCATCATGTTGTTTGGAAATGCAGTGAGGAAGAGAATCAAGGCATTGACCACAGCCATGTGGCTTAAAATTACATGTCTGGGCCTCTGTTGAGAGCCAGTCAATATTGGAGAGAAATTATGGACAAAAGAAAGACATTGGCCACAGTCCCAACCCCAAACTGGCAAAGCAAGAGGCTCTGAAGAGCCACTTCTTCAGTGGTTTTCAGGGATTTATCATGAGCCAACATGGAGAGGGCTTTTCTTGATCCTGGAGAGATGATTAGGTGAGACACTACTGTCTTCGGGTCTCTGTTCTATTGTCCACACTTACCGATTGATTTGAGACAATTTCTTCTCTTGATAAGTGAGACACTATTCTATCACATTACTGGAGCTTTGCCTAGAAAATGATGAATGGATAGTAAGTAAAAATAAAATTTTATACTTAATGAATTACTCTTGCCTCAAGATAAATTTTGTATTGATTCTACATCTTTATTGGTCAAGAAGGTCAAGAACACAATAATATACATTTTAACACAACATGGGCTTTGCATATGAATATAGACAGGAAAGAGACTAGTATGAGTATGTTATTCCATTATCAGAATTCAATACAATTAGGAAGGAGGGAAGGCTTCAAATGGGATGTAACTTAATCAATAAAAAAGAGAAAAAAATACAAATGTAGCATAAAAATAATTAATTGAATTTCCTTGTGTTATAGCAACGTTAAAAATAATGCATATGCTAATAATATGTAAGATTACACATAATAACCCATAAAGTTGTGTAACCTAATTCAGTTGTAGAAAATTAAGTTGTTGGCTTTTTGAGAAAATTTTATACTACTCATGCACACACACACACACACACAGACACACACACACACACACACACACACACACACAAAACACCAAATATTTCTGATAAAGCCACCTGTGTTCTGAACACACAGATGAACATAGGCTTACCATGTGAAAAAAAAACCCTACTTGTTAACAAGTTTAATTTATTCATAGTTTTCCTGATCTTACTTTTTGTTCTAAAAGGTTGGGTGCTAGAGCCTTACTTCGTCATCTCCAGCTTTCCTCTAAAGTTATTAACACAATCATTATTATTCCCTTTGCAAGCTGCTGCTTATTCTGCATTTTACTTGTTTATATCTTTTCTAAAGGAACACAGGGGCCTCAATCCACCAGATAAAATTCAACACCTCACATATATATGTTCCATTCAATGCTGTTTTCTGCTGAGTACTAACCTAGGACACAGACATGTCTTTGAGATGAAAGCAAAATTTTAACCTATTTAAGTTAAACTGTAAGCTTCAGAAAGAAATAATGTTTTATGTTAGCTTCAGAAGACAATTTTCACTGAAGAAAGGAGAAGAAAATTTTAAGCAGAAGTCTATGGCTGGAAGAATCCCACCTTCGGAGCCACAGTCAGGATGAAGATGCTCATCTGAAGGCCAGCTCCAGAGCACAGCCCCTACAGAAGCATATTTCACAGTGCCTGGATTGAGGAACTTCTCCATGTCACTCTTTGCCTAAGAAAGAATGCAATGAAGTTCAGAATGGTTTCTTATTCTCCATGCAGTGCTGTGAAGGTAACCCACTAAAGTTCAGGTTTTCAGTCTCATAAAATACTAGGGTACTGGGACATGACACCCTTCAGAGAGCTTATTATTGTGTCATCTGTGTTGTCAGCGCATTTGTCTGCATGGTGTCTTTGGGATACCTCCTATGAAGCAAAAATCATTTATCCCCAGAGCAAATCTCCATTACTTTCTGATGTTAATGGTGATGTCTGGGAGTTTGTTACATGTTAATGAGTACCTGAGCAGAAGTTAGGGAAGGGTTCTCAGATTTCCTTTGGGAGAATCTAAGTTCTGAATTGATCTTGTAGTCAGATGTGAATTGGGGCACTCAAGGATAGAACAGGAGAACACTCATTATATGAGTTTCTATGGAATATCTCCTCCCTACTATTTCACCCTTGCAAAATTATGCTGACACCAAGTCCTTCAAGAAAACCAGCAACATGTCTTCGAGATTCTGTAATTGCCAAGGAAGTTGCTTCATTCCAACTTTTCCCATGTTTGTCCAGGACACATATTTATGACGAACTTATTAACTGAAGCTGGTCTTTCCCACTTTAATCCTGGTGTTATTCCCATCTCCACTTGTTTTCAGGTAGATTGTGACTTGTTTATTGATATACTCATGAATCCTTATCAGAGGTCTAATATACATTGCTAGTATCAAGAGACTCTGCTTTGTAAAGAAGGAATCCTGAACAAACAAACAAAGATATGGTTTGAGCAATCATTAAGAAATAAATAGATCCAACTAATTTCTGCTCTAGGTATAATAAAAAATTAGGGACTTAGTTTTGATTTTCAATGATGAAAAGTAAAAATTCAGGTTATAAATCAAAGAATTGTATGTTCTAAACCTTTATTGATATTCAAATCTGCTGCAATATTGTCTTAGGCACAAAGAATGTATACTTGGATGTGTGAGAAATAAGAAATCATTAAACAATATTTTTACAAATGAAAATACTATGGGGGCTGGCAATATGGCTCTGCAATTAAGAGCACTGACTGCTCTTCCAAAGTTTCTGAGTTCAAGTTCCAGCAACCATGTGGTGGCTCACAACCATCTGTAATGAGATCTGATGCCCTCTTCTGGTGTGTCTGAAGACAGCTACAGTGTACTTACACATAATAATAAACAAATCTAAAAAAAGAAAGAAAATACCAGCATTTAGAAGGGATATATGTGGAAATAGGACAAAAA
Organism: Montemys delectorum; assembly: GCA_019843815.1. Classification (NCBI taxonomy): domain Eukaryota; kingdom Metazoa; phylum Chordata; class Mammalia; order Rodentia; family Muridae; genus Montemys; species Montemys delectorum. The sequence goes on from JADRCD010119155.1 coordinate 4,278, forward strand.
GAAAAAATAACTTGTCATTAATTGCTCAGATATCTTATTTTTGTCTAGGACAAGCACACATCCATGATTTCAGCTGTGTAGTTTATTTTGGCCAATTGACAATTACATAAGGCTTAGTAGCCTGTAGAGAGCTGTCTGAACCATGCCCTAAGATGGCGCCGGCTTCCGCTCCTTGCTGGGGCACTAGAGTGATAAACAACTCCTTATTTGGCTGGCTTGTTTGCCTGGCTTGCTTCCGCATTTGGTATCCTATCTGCACATTCCACGTGGCCTACTGAGAGAGGCTCAGGATGGGCTTTTAAGGGCCTGGGGTGTTCCCCTCGGGGTCAGAAGATAGAAGAATGTTTAAGGTTCCTGAATAAACTGCTTAAAGAAGAGCTCTCGGGTCACATCATTGTTGCTAGTCGAGACAGTCACGACAGTAGCCTAACACACACACACACACACACACACACACACATATATATATATATATATATATATATATATATATATATATATATATGGAATAACCTTAAAAGTCAGGAATTTGTAAGAGTCACAGCATGGTGAAAAAATAGAAGGTAGAATCCTATGTTATAAAGAATTAAAGGGTGATAATGGAACAGGAAGAGTTAGATTTGGGTGTGTGTAGGAGGGAAAGTAGATGAAGAAATATGGAGAGGAATAACTAACACTAAGTGTCTTTTGAAACACTGTACAGAAACATACTGCTATTGGGGTATCCTGTAGTATGTTCACATGCATATTTCAAAGGAGTTTTAATAAACCTGCACTATATTAGTTGGACAGTCCCCAAGTAGACATCTCATATTGAATAATGTAAACTTCTATTTCAGTCTTAAGTGATTTTTTTAACTGCTTGCCAATCAGCTCCCAAAGCACTATCTAAGCCACAACCAAACATCACAGGCTATTACCAATAGTGCTGGGAATTCTCTAGAACTTGGTGGCTGAAGACACCCTATACTAGACACACAGAACATGCAGAAATCAAAGTGGAACTCACTTTGAAGATTTATTTGCCACTTACAGGTCCATAGGTGTTATAAAAAAAGGTTGAAAAAGTCAAGTGGAAAGGAAAACTTTCTTAAAAGGTACCATATACAGTACTGGAGGAGAAGAGTAGTCAGCAATCCCATGCTTCTGTGAAGCCTGCCAGGTACAGCAATTATGGGCTTGATGAGATACACCTATTGACTCAAGCTGGAAGAAGCTGAGGAGGAGGGCAACCATATAGGAAGACCAGCAGTATCAACTACCCTGGACCCCGAGGTGACTCAGACACCGAGCCACCAACCAGGCAGTATACATCAGCTGATATGAGTTACCCAACACATATACAGCAGAGAATTGCCTAATCTGGACTCAGTGAGAGAAGATGCACCTAACCCTAGAGATACTTGAGGCCCCAGGGAGTGGGGAGGTCTGGTAGGGTGGGGGTGGAAGGTGGAGACATCCTTTTGGAGATGGGGGAGGAGGCATGAGATGAGGAACAGTCAGAGGGCAGACTGTAAGGGGGATAAAGACTGGGCTATAAAAAAAGATAAAAGAATAAAAAATATATTATGGGAGAAACCAACTTTCTTATTAGACCTAAGGCCCTGTCTACAAGCTAGAACTCATAAACAGGACTGTTTATATTGTCTGTGGGCAGATAGGTCCTAGCAGGGAATCCAATACTAATGTTCTCCTTAATGGACAGAGGATTGAAACATTTCTTGATGACTTATTGCTATGCCTGTAGATCAGTGCTTCTCTCAGCCTTCATCAGAGAAACTTCTTGGATGTTAACTAACACAGGAACTGTCAACTGATCATTGTATAGTGATATGAGTTTGGTATGCTCACTCAGAACTATAATGGATATATCATACCTCTCCCACCAAGACTTAGGGGTTTTCATAGAATTTGGGGTAAGCAGAATTTTAGAGCCAGAAGTAGTTGATAAGATCAATAAAACAATGTTTTCTGGACACAACAAGGAAGGAACAGAGATAAGAACCCACAGGGATGGCAACATAATTCACAAGACCTGTGCAAGATTAAACCTAACCATTATTGTTAGGTCTTTGTCAAAAGAATAGAAGATAGAGTTTTCCAGAAGACTAACCTCAATTGGGAAAATGTTTTCATCAAAGTACCCATAGTGAAGTCTGTAGTGCATTTTCTTGATAATAGCTGATATAGTAGATACAGTAGTTATAATAGATATAGTAGATATGTCAATGGGGAAGTGCTCACCCTGGGAAGGTGGTCCGGTTAGCATAAGAAATATGCTGAGCAAGTCATGGGGAACAAGTCAGTAAGTCAAGCTTCTCATCCTACTTCAACTGCTGAGTTCAGGTTTCTGTCCTGACTTCCTGCCTTAGTGTCTCCTGGTGATTGATGTAACCTATAAACCAAATAAACCCTTTCTTCCTTGGTTGTTTTATTCATGATACTTTTTGCAGCAAATGAAATGAACTAAGACACTAACAATATCCCAGCACAGTGGGATGAAAGCAGGTACAAATTCCACTATTTGGGGGGAGCTATTGTAAGTGATAATTGATTATAAAGATATATAATACACAGTTTCTAAATGATTTGATCCCTGGTAGGTTAGCCACATTGTGGGGAAGGCCACACTCTGAAGAGTGATGGATTTTACAGAAACACAAGACAATCGAACATTGGATGGGTATGGCTTAGACAGTAGATGTTCAAAACGTTTGATGAGTGAGCTGAGTATGACTCAAAAATTGAAGTAAATTCACCAAGTTTATAATATCAAGAAGAATAGAAAATCAGCCATTGCCACATGCCTGTAATCCTAGCTTGTGAAAGGTATGGTGAAAGGTCATCACAAATTTGAAGCCTGCCCTTTCTTAGTAAGTGTTGGGATTCCAGTCACTGCTATACAGCAAGGTTCTACCTCATAAAGTTGAGAATTAGTATACAAGTTTTGTTTTCTATTCTCAGAAAAGTTTACATATATAAACAACGAATCTAAACTATACATACACCACTAATTTTCTGCACTTTCTCTACTGTCTCCACTATATCAAGTCATGCTTCATGTTCTCTATTTTATTTTTATTAAATGTAGAATTTTTTTCTCACACAGTATACCCTGGTTACAGTTTCTTCTAACTCTTTTCCTCTCAGTTTCTAAACATTTTCCCTCCCATCCAGATTGACTCCCTTTCTGTCTATCATTAGGAAAGAAACAGGCTTCAAAGGGAAAATAATAAAATGATAAATGTTAATAAAATCAATAAAAAATAAAACAAAATATAATAAGGTAAAACAAAAACTGGTACATTAAAGGTGGACAGGATCCTTCCAGTTTCCATCTGTGCACTGTAGCTAACTCTGTGCTACAGCTCTCCATACCCAAATCTTGCCTGGAGAGAGCTGGTCTTCCAGGAGTGCTGAGATACACCTAAGATCGCAGGCTCACAGGCTCACAGGCTACAAGAGGGACAAGCTCCAGTCAGAGATAACACCAGAGATAACCAAATGGTGAGAGAAAAGCCCAAGAACCTAAGCAAGAGAAACAAAGGCATCATCAGAACCCAGTTCTCCAACACAGCAAGCCCTGGATAACCCCATCACACCAGAAAAGCAAGATTCTGATTTAAAATCAAATTCCATGATGGTGATTGAGGTAAACAGGCAGAAGCCCTTAAAGAGGAAACACAAAAATTACTTAAAGAGTTACAGGAAAACACAACCAAACAGGTAAAGGAACTGAAGAAAACCATCCAGGATCTAAAAATGGAAATAGAATCAATAAAGGAAGACAACTCTGGAGATAAAAAAAAAAAAAAAAAGCCTAGGAAAGAGATCAGGAGTCACAGATGCAAGCATCACCAACAAAAAAAAAGAGACAGAAGAGAGAATCTCAGGTGCAGAAGATACCATAGAAAACATTGATGCAACAGTCAAAACTGCAAAATGCAAAAAGCTCTTAATCCAAAATATCCATGAAATCCAGGACACAATGAAAAGATGACACCTAAAGATAATAGGTATAGAAGAGAGTGAAGATTCCCAAATCAAAGGGCCAGAAATATCATCAACAAAATTGTAGAAGAAAACTTCCCTAACCTAAAGAAAAAGAAACCAATAAATACATAAGAAGCCTACAGAACCCCAAATAGATAGGACCAGAAAAGAAATTCCTTCTGTCACATAATAATCAAAACACTAAACAAAGAGAGAATATTAAAAGCAGTAAGGGAAAAAGGTCAAGTAACATATAAAGGCAGACCTATCAGAATTACACCAGATTTTTCATCAAAGACTATGAAAGTTAGAAGATCCTGGTCAAGTGTCATACAGACCCTAAGAGAACACAAATGCCAGCCCAGGCTACTATACCCAGCAAAACTCTCAATTTCCATAGATGGAGAAGCCAACATGACCCATGACAAAAACAAATTTACACAATATCTTTCCACAAATCCAGCCCTACAAAGGATAATAGATGGAAAACTCCAACAAAAGGAGGGAAAATACACCTTAGAAAAAGCAAGAAAGTAATCTTTCAACAAATCCAAAAAAAGATAGCCATACAAACATAATTCCACCTCTAACAGAAAGAACAAGAAACAATAATAACTGGCCCCTAATATCTCTTAATATCAATGGACTCAATTCCCCAATAAAAAGACATAGACTAACAGACTGGATAAGTAAACAGGACCCAGCATTTTGCTATATACAGGAAACACACCTCAGTGGCAAAGACAGACATTACCTCAGAGTAAAAGGCTAGAAAAAAAATTCAAAGCAAATGGTCCCAAGAAACCAGCTGGAGTAGCCATTCTAACATCCAATAATATAGACTTTTAACCAAAAATTACCAAAAAAGATGGGAAAAACTTGATTATCATCAAAGGAAAAAAATCTACTAACATGAACTCTCACTTTTGAATATATATGCCCCAAATGCTAGGGCACCCACATATGTAAAAGAAACTTTACTTAACCTCAAAGCATACATTGAACCTCACAAAATAATAGTAGGAGACTTCAATACCCCACTCTCACTAATGTACAGATCATAAGAACAAAACCTAAACAAAGACACAGTGAAACTATCAGTAGTTATGAACCAAATGCATTTAACAGATATCTACAGAACATTTCACCCTAAAACAAAGGAATATACTTTTCTTATAAAACCTCAGGTTACTTACTCCAAAGTTGACCATATAACCGGTCACAAAACAAGCCTCAACAGATACAAGAACATTACATTAATCCCATGTTTCTATCAGACCAACACAGACTAAGGCTGGTATTCAAAACAACAAAAACAACAGAAAGCTGAACAACTCTCTACTCAATTATAAAAAAGAAATTAAATGCTTTTTATAACTTAATAAAAATGAAGGCACAGAATACCCAAACTTCTGAGACACAATAAAAGCAGTACAAGAGAAAAAGTCACAGCTCTGAATGCCTCCAAAAAGAAACTTCAGATAGCATACACTAGCAGCTTAACAGCACATTTGAAAGCTCTAGAACAAAAAGAAGCAAATACAACCAAGAGAAGTAGATGACAGAAAATAATCAAACTCAGGGATGAAATGAACCAAGTATAAACAAAGAGAACTATATAAAGAATCAACAAAACCAGAAGCTGGCTATTTTAGAAAATCAACAAGATAGATAAACATTTACCCAGACTGACCAGAGGGCACAGAGACAGTATCCAAATTAACAAAATCAGAAATGAAATGGGAGACATAACAGAAATGAAGGAAATTCAAAAAAAATCATCAGATCCTAATATAAAAGCCTATACTCAACAAAACTGGAAAATCTGGATGAAATGGACAATATTCTAGACATATAATAGGTACCAAAGTTAAATCAGTGTCAGATAAATCATCTAAACAGTCTCATCACCACTAAGGAAATAGAAGCTGTCATTAAAAATTTCCCAACCAAAACAAAAAACAACAACAAAAAACCCCTGGGCCAGATGGTTTTAGTGCAGAATTCTATCAGACCTTCAAATAAGACCTAATACCAATACTCTTGAAACTATTCTACAAAATACAAACAGAAGCAACACAACCCAATTTATTCTATGAAGCCACAATTACACTTATACCTAAACCCCACAAAGACTCAACAGATAAAGAGAACTTCAGACCAATTTCCCTTATGAATATCAATGCAAAAATACTCAATAAACTTCTCACAAACTGAATCTAAGGACATATCAAAACAATCACTCACCAGGGTTTAGTAGGTTTCATTCCAGGGATAGATGCACGAATGGTTCAATATAAGAAAATCCATCAACATACTTTACTATATAAACAAACTCAAAGGAAAAAAACACATGATCATCTCATTAGATGCTGCACAATCATTTGACAATATTCAACACACCTTCATGTAAAAAACCTTGAAATGTTGAGGAACTACGTACTTAAACATAGTAAAAGTAATATACAGCAAACCAGTAGCCAACATAGAGAGAAGCAATCCCACTAAAAGCAGGGACTAAACAAGACTGCTCACTCTCTCCCTATCTATTCAATATAGTCCTAATCAGCGCATTTAGACAACAAAAGGAAGTCAAAAGGATATAAATTGGAAAGGAAGAAGTCAAAATATCACTATTTGCAAGTGATATGATAAATAATTAAGTGACCCCAAAAATTCCACCAGAGAACTCCTACAACTGATAAACAGCTTGAGCAAAGTGGCTGGATATAAAAATAAACAAATTAGTAGGCTTCCTCTACTCAAAAGTTAAATGGCCTGAGAAAGAAATTAGGAAAACAACACCCTTCACAATAGTCACAAATAATATAAAATATTTTGGTGTTACTCTAAGCTAGCAAGTGAAAGATCTATATGAAAAGAACTTCAAGTCTCTGAAGAAAGAATTCAAAGAAGACCTAAGAGGATGGAAAGATCTCCCATACTCATTGATTGGCAGGGTTTACATAGTACAACAATTACTAACTAGTACCCTCAGAGCTCCCAGGGACCCAACCACCAATCAAGGACTATACAGGGTGGGACTGAATGTTCTGGCAGCATGTGTATAGTAGAGGATTGCAAATTCGATCATCAATAGGAGGAAAGGACCTCGGCCTTGTGAAGGTTTTGTGCCCCAGTGTAGGGGAATGCCAGGGCCAATAAGTGGGAGAGGGTGGGGTGACAGGCATGGGGAAGGGGGAGGCAAAAGGGGTTTGTTCTTGTTGTTTTTGTTTGTTTGTTTGTTTGTTTTTTGGAGGGGAACCTGGGAAAGGGAAAATTTACATGTAAATAAAGAAAATATCTAATTAAAAAAAATGGTCATCTTGCCAAAAGCAATCTACAGATTCTGTGCAATTTCCATCAAAATTCCAACTCAATTCTTCAGAGAGTTAGAAAGAGCAATTTCTAAATTCATTTGGAATAACAAAAAACCCAGGATAGTGAAACGTATTCTCAACAATAAAAGAACTTCTGGGAGAATCACCATCCCTGACCTCAAGCTGTATTATAGAGCAATAGGATTAAAAACTGCACCAGGCAGTGATGCATGCCTTTAATCACAGCCCTTGGGAGGTGGAGACAGGTAGCTTTCTGAGTTTGACACCCAGAACTATACAGAGAAACCTTGTCTCAGTGTTGGTACAGAGACAGGCAGGTAGATCAATAGAATTGAATTGAAGACCCAGAAATGAACCCACACACCTATGGTCACTTGATCTTTGACAAAGAAACTAAAATTATCCAGTGGAAAAAAGACAGCATATTCAACAAATGGTGCTGGTTCAACTGGTTGTCAGGCTGTAGAAGAATGCAAATTAATCTATTTTATCTCCTTGTACAAAGCTCAAGTCCAAGTGAATCAAGGACCTCCACATAAATCCAGATACACTGAATCTAATAGAAGAGATAGTTGGAAGAGCCTCAAACACATGGATGCAGGGAGAAATTTCCTAAACAGAACACCAATGGCTTATGCTCTAATATCAACAATCAACAAATGCGACCTCATAAAATTGAAAACTTCTGTAAGGCAAAGGATATTGTAAATACAACAAAACAGCAACCAACAGATTGGATAAAGAAAGATCTTTACCAATCCTACATCTGATAGAGGGCTAATATCCAATATATACAAAGAACTCTAGAAAGTAGACTCCAGAAAACCAAATAATGCTATTAAAAATTTGGGTACATGTTGGAGCATATTCTGGGTATATGCCCAGGCATAGTATAGCTGGGTCCTCAGGTAGTACTATGTCCAATTTCCTGAGGAACCACAAAACTGATTTGCAGAGCAGTTGTACCAGCTTACAATCCCAACAGCAATGAAGGAGTGTTCCTCTTTATCCACAACCTCACCAGCATCTGCTGTCACTTGAGTTTTTGATCTTAGCCATTCTGACTGGTGTGAGGTGGAATCTCAGGGTTGTTTTGACTTTCATTTCCCTGATGACCAAGGATGTTGAACATTTCTTTAGGTGCTTTTCAGCCATTTGGTATTCCTCACTTAAGAATTCTCTGTTTAGCTCTGTTCCCCATTTTAATAGGGTTATTTGGTCCTTTGGAGTCTAAGTTCTTGAGTTCTTTGCATATACTATGTTCATAGAAGCCATATTTGTAATAGCCAGAAGCTGGAAGCAACCCAGATGTCCCTCAACAGAGGAATGGATACTCAAAATGTGGTATGTTTACACAATGAAATACTACTCAGCTGTTAAAAACAATGACTTCATGAAATTTACAGGCAAATGGATGGAATTTGAAAATATCATCCTGGGTGAGGTAACTTAGTCACAAAAGAACACAATGTAGGCACTCACTGATAAGTGAATAATAGCCCAAATGTTTGTAAAACCCAAGATTCAATTCACAGACTTTATGAAGCCCAAGAAGACAGAAGACCAAAGTGTCGACGCTTCAGTGCTTCTTAGACAGGTGAACAAATTACTCACAGGAGGAAGTATGGAGATGAAGTGTGGAGCAAAGACTGAAGGAAAGGCCATCCAGAGACTGCTCCACCTCAGGATCCATCCTATACACAGTCATCAAACCCAGATTCTGTTATGGATGCCAGACAGTGCTTCCTGACAGGAGCCTGATATGACTGTCTCCTGAGAGGCTCTGCCAGAGCCTCAGAAATACAAAGGTGGATGCTCACAGCAAACAATTAGACTGAGTGTGGGGTCACTGATGGAAGAGTTGGAGATGAGACTGAAGGAGCTGAGGGGGTTTATAGCCCAATTGGGGGAGCAACAGTGTCAACTGGTCAGAATCCCTGGAGCTCCAGGTGACTGGACTACCAACCAACCAAAGAGGGATCTATGGAGAGACCCATGGCTCTAGCTGCATATGTGGCAGAAGATGGCCTTGTTGGAAGTCAGTGGGAGGAGTGGCCCTTGGGCCTGAGGATGTTCGATGCCCCAGTGTAGGGGAATGCCAGGGTGGGAAGACAGGAGTGGTGGGTGGTTGGGGGGATCACAATCATAGTGGCAGGGGGAGGAGAATGAGATGGGGGGGGGTTCTCAAGGGGATATTGGGAAGGGGAAAACAACAGAAATGTAAATAAAGAAAATATCCAATAAAAAAATGGGTACAGAGTTAAACAAAGAATTCTCAACTTGCCTATATGTGATAGCCATGTGGAGTTCTTTTTTTTTTTTTTAAACTTCCTGAAAAGTCCTGGAGAGATAATTTATCAGTTAAGATCATTGGCTTCTCTTCTACAGGACCCAATTCAATTATCATTATCCACAGGACAGTTCACAACTATCTGCAAACCCAGCTCCAGGGGATCAGACCTCTTTTCTGTCCTCCTTATCTACCAGGCACATGTGGTTCACATATATCATACACACACAGGGGCAGAAGACTCACACACATAAAAATAACTTCACATATATCATACACACACAGAGGCAG
>JADRCD010119177.1:0-16130 GCA_019843815.1 Montemys delectorum
CCTGAGTCCTTGGGCTGAAGTCTGCCCTGGAGGGAAGCTCTCCGCTAGCAGGCAGGGGGCAGAGGTGGTTGCTGATCCAGCTCTGTCACTCGGAACCTGAGAGACTCCTGTCCCTGCAGTCCTGTGGCTCCCCTGCACTTTCTGAGGCCTATGCCTCCTGGCTGGTCCCGCCTGATTCCTCGTGATTTAATTCTATGTACTTAAAATATATTTTTAAATGTTAACAAATTCAGACAAATTGAAATCATGTAATGTTTCTCATCATAATGCAATAAAAGTCAAAGGCTTTTTTTAAAAAAATGTTTCTTTATGTGTATTTGTGTGTATCTGTATGTGTCTGTGTGTGTGTTATGTAGTTGCTTAAGGAGGCCAGAAGGGGGCATTAGATTCTCTGGAGTCTGAGTTACAGGTGATTGAGAGATGCCCAATGTGGGTATCTCAAACTCTGAAAGAATAAATATTCACACAACTGCTGAGCCATCTCTCCAGCCTCACACTATTTAAAAGTGCATTTTATGTATTATATGCATGCATGAGGGCACAGTGTGAGTGTGTGTATACATACACATGTACAGGCACATTTACACCCAATTCTTTCACCATGTGGGTTCAAAAATTAGGCTAAGATTGTCAAGGTCTAGTGCTGCTCCCACCAGCCAGCCCATGATTTTATGAGCACATACAACTGTGTATGTATAAACACCAGGAAAATAGAAATAAATGGGTCCAGGGAATAAAAGGAGATAGTGGGTAGGCATATGAATGAGAAAAAGGAGAGTATCTATGCATGAGTGTTATGTTGAACATACAGGATGTGCATGTATGGGGTCTGAACAGAGAGCTCAATGGTTAAGAGAGCCTGCTGTTCTTCCAAAGGGCTGAGTTCAGTCCCCAAAGCCTACATTGAATGGCTCACAACTACCTGTAACTCCAGCTCCTAGGGATCTCATGTCCTCTTCTGTCCTCTCCAGGTACTGTACTAATATGCAGATGCCCACAAAATACAGTAGATCTTAGTGTACACACACACACACACACACACACACACACACACACGCCATTCATTTACACTTTCCTTCAGGAACAGACATCTTTACCTGCTGAGCCATCTCACTGGCCTATGATTTCTTTGTTCCTGTCCATCTCACTGACCACCACTGTGAATCTATGGGAAGAAACTCCTCTATGTGTGACAAAAGATTGACTATGTAAACTATTTGATTACATATTTGATACAATTGACATATTTACCAATGTGAAATCTGATTACCTCATACTTAGACGTTTAAAGGAAAGCTGCCAGACTAGAAAACAAAAGCTTTCTAGAGCCCTTCTCATAAGGCTGTGGCCAAAGTAACCAACTCAACAAACCTGGAATTCTTAGGATGGCCTGCTGCATATACCTGTTATTCAGTATCACTAACGGTGGATCTCTTCTGGTGAATAAAGAAACTAGATGGATTGGACTAATGTCCAGCAACCACATTGGCATTCTTGTCATTTCTTCTGTTTCTGGCCTAGGGAGCACCTTGGATGTTTCAGTGCATCACAGGCTGACTTCATGTCATCATCCTTCATGGGAGCATTCCCTAGATTGAGGTGCTTTAAGTTCCGATTGCCAGCAAGGAGAATCTGGAGACATTTCAGGCCAGACACTATCTCTGCACTCTTAAACCTGCAGAAGTAGGAGTGGGGAGAGAGAGAGAATAGTCATATTTGATTTTCATTTAATTATTAATCACATTTAATCAATAACATTCTTCTGTTTACCCATCTAGCCAACTCTCAAAGCTATAGCTCTTTGTACACAGCTTGTTTCTGAGACAGAGTCTCAAGTAGCCTATGCTGTGTGAAACTCCTCCCTCTGTCACTCAAGTGCTGGAACTGCAGCCCTGTGCGATCACTCCTGTCAGGTAAGTTTTCCTTTTCTGAGATGGGCTCTAATTTACCCTAAGCTGGTCTCAAACTCACAATGTAGCTGAGGATGATGCTGAACAGCTTTTTAACACTCTTAAAGGTTTTTGTGCCCAAGTGCATTCAGGTACCCATAGAGGCCAGCAGAGGGCACCAGCTCATGAAAGCTGGAGTTACAGGCTAGGAACCCAACTCCGGTCTTCTGCAAGAAGCTACTGACCTTGGCCTTCAGGTCCAACTGCCAGCATTCCCAAGGGCTAGGATGATAGGCTTGGGCCCACATGTAGAGTCTACATAATCCTGGTGGTTGATGTCTGCCTTACTGCATGTCAGACAGGAATTCCACTTACTAGGCCACTCCCCTCAGCTCTACTTGCCTTTAACTTTACAGCACCCCCAATTGCGAGAGGTCCCAGGAACGGGACATTAACCAATCCTGTTTTGGAGAGCTCTCTCCAGAGTGGTAGTTCTCACCTCTCCTAGTGCTGTGACCCTTTTATAGTTCTTCATGTTGTAGTGACCCCCAACCATAAAATTATTTTCATTGTTACTCATAGCTGTGATGTTACTATTGTTGTGAACCATAATGTAACTATCTGATATGCAGGATATCTGATATATGACCCCCATGATTGAGTCATTTGAGCCCCAAAGGATCACAACCCCCAGATTGAGAACCTCTTGTCTACAGGGATCCTAAGAAGCATCAAACACACTTCACCGAGCATGGCCAGACCTACTTGCTATCTCTGTTTTTATTTTTTCTTTTTCTTATCAGCTTGATAAAGCTAGACTCTGGGTAGGAGGACCCTCAACTGAGAATATGCCATAATCAAATTGTCCTCTAGACACATCTGAAGGGCATTTTGGGGTAATGATTGATGTGTGAGGGACCAGAGCACTGTGGGCAGTGCTACTCCTAGACAATTAGTCCTGGGTGTATAAGTGTGGAGCACTGTTGCCGTGCCTTAAAGATGGTGCTGGCCGAGCTGGAGCCGTTGGAGTAAACAAGTCCTTATTTGGACCCAGGGGTGTGCCCACCAGTGGCCTGATTCTACGTAAATGCCTAGTAGCCTATGACTGTGTGAAGCGTGGTATGGGCTCATGGGCGGTCCTACGAAAGGTATATAGTCAGACTCCTGGTGGGGCTCAGGGCCACTCTGCTGTAACCGTTAAGCAAGTCATTCCTGAGTAAACTGTTGCTGGAAGGAAGTGGTGTGCTGGTCCTTCTTCCCTGTCGGTCAGGGTCGTCGGCGCCGCACATTTTGGTGGCCTGCACGGGGAGAGTCCCACCTTTTGGGGACTCCCATGGTGTTCCAGAACCAGGAGCAGTCAGGGCGATCGATCGATCGAAAAGTGGCCGGTAAAGTGGGGCCCGTCAGTTGAAAGGTCCTCTGAAGGAGGCTTCATTGTTGCAAGTCCTCAGGTTGGAGGCAGGCAAAAGTGAAAGTAAATGGCCAACAGAGCATGTTCGTGCCAGGAGGGGTTTCCCCTTGGATCGTAATAGTTGTAGTCGTGGGGGTGGTTCTTGTGACATTGTTGGCTTGCTTCTGCCTTAATTGTCATCGCCCAGGGCCATTGCTAGCCATGGGAACCTCTCCGTCTTGCCCCGTAAAGACCGCTCTTCACGAGCTGCTCAGTAGCAAAGGATTAAGGTTTAAGGATAAGGTACTGGCTCAGTTCCTCCAGGAGGTGGACTATGTCGCCCCCTGGTTTGTCGTGTCAGGCAACCTTACGCTACCCTGCTGGGATAAGTTAGGGAAAGATTTGGACCGAACCTGGGAGGAAGGTACCCTGCAAGATAAAAAGGGCAAAACAGGAGTGAGAGGAGTGTGGAAAGTCATTCGTAGTTGCTTGACTAGTGAGGAATGTATTCCTGCGGTTAAAGTGACGTCAGAGGTCTTAGAACATATAAAAGAGATGAAGTCTGAGACTCAGTCTAACAGCTCTAGGCATTCTAAAGTCCATGAAAAGAAAAGTTCAGGGAATCTATATCCGGATTTGAGGGAGGTCATCAAGGTGCCTAAGTCTGAGTCTGATAGCAGTTCTGACGAGAGTATTGGGGAGAAAGACTTAAAAGAACAAATGCAAGAGCTGTTGGCAAAAATGGAGAAACTTTCAGAGAGGAAGGAGAAGACAGCAGGCAAGAAGGAGGAGGAAGTGAGGGAGGAGACGGATAGGGCGTTGCTTAGTGTGCCGTGCCAGCCGCCTTATGTGGAAGTCTCCCGAGCAGAGTGTGGTTCCTTGCAGCCACAAATGGAAAAATGGGAGGAAAAAAAATGAAAAAAGGAAAAATGGAAAAATGGAAAAAAAAGGAAAATGGAGATTATTGCATGATCTACGAGCAATTAATGCACAGATGCAGATCATGGGGCCTGTACAAAGAGGCTTGCCGCTACTATCAGCGTTGCCTGCCTCTTGGCCTATAATAGTCATTGATATCAAAGATTGTTTTTTCTCCATTCCGCTTTGTTCCAAGGATTGCGAAAGATTTGCCTTTACAGTGCCATCGTGTAATCATGAGGAGCCAGATCAAAGATGAGTGGATAGTTCTGCCTCAAGGACAAGGAATTGTGGAACGTGCACATCGCACCCTCAAAGAGTGCCTACAAAAACAAAAAGGAGGAATAGGCTATGGCCGCACCCCCAAGGAGAGAATATCTCTGGCTCTATTTACCATAAATTTTTTGAATTTGGATTCTCAAGGCCACTTAGCAGCAGGCAGACATTGTGATTCCCATGGCCCATCATGAGGCATGGTAAAGTGGAAAGATATTTTAACAGGTTCCTGGAGGGGACCTGATCCCGTGCTGACATGGGCACGAGACTCTGTCTGTGTTTTCCCACAGGACCAGCAGGATCCAGTGTGGGTGCTGGAACGTCTAGTGAGGAAGGTGAAAAATGAAGATCCTCCTGCTGCTGACCGTGATCTGGCTGGCGATGATGAGAAAGGGAGAAGCGGAGCTGAGATGGGGAATTCTGTTGGTGTTCCCGATTCCAATGCTCATGATGCATGATGCGCGAGTTTTTCCTCACTTCTTTACTACTAATAGCAGCCTGGATCTCCCAGGCCATGAGCCATCTGAAAGAATGGGCGGGCTTAGGAGTGTTGGCTGTTGCCTTAATAGGCACCTGCGTACTCTGCCTGTTTTGCATATGTCGGAAGGTGAAAATGCAGAGACGAGAAAGGGCCCTGGTGGTGCGTGCATTCCAGGCCATTGAGGCTGGTGTTTCTCCACAAGCCTGGCTGATGGCATTAAAGCAGCAATAGAGTTCACCCCATTGCCATATCCACATTCTGAACAGCCCTTGCACCCCAGGAGGTCGCTTGACCTCATTGCACTTGGGATGGGTGTTCAGCATGCGTTTGGTACTCAGCTCTTGCACCTGGAGGGCTCAGCCCATTGCACCCAGTAGAGTGAGTGCCATTTCTATTAGCTGTATTTTTGCCCTTGATCGCGGGTTCCTACATGATGATGCTTGCTTGATCGCGCAATTTCAGCTCTTATAATAAAAAAAGGGGAACTGTGGAGCGCTGTTGCCGTGCCTTAAAGATGGCGCTGGCCAAGCTGGAGCCGTTGGAGTAAACAAGTCCTTATTTGGACCCGGGGGCGTGCCCACCAGTGGCCTGATTCTACGTCAATGCCTAGTAGCCTATGACTGTGTGAAGTGTGGTATGGGCTCATGGGTGGTCCTACGAAAGCTATATAGTCAGACTCCTGGTGGGGCTCGGGGTCACTCTGCTGTAACTGTTAAGCAAGACATTTCTGAGTAAACTGTTGCTGGAAGGAAGTGGTGTGCTGGTCCTTCTTCCCTGTCGGTCAGGGTCGTCGGCGCTGCGCATATAAGAAAACAGGCTGAGCACACAATGGGGAGAAAGTCAGTTAAGGAGCATTCCTCCATGACTTCTGCTTCAGTTTGTACCCTGACTTACCTCAATAACCTGAGAGTTAAGAAAGAAAACTATTTCTCCCCATGTCGCTTTCAGTCATTGTCTCAGTTGCGGTTTCTATCGCTGTGATAAAACACCATCACTACAGCTTGTAGTCTATCATCTAGGGAAGTCAGGGCAGGAACTCAATGCATGCATTAGCAACTGAGAACTTGACCAGCCCCAAGCTGGGTGTCATGTGGATTTTCCCTGGCTTGGGAGGGCAAGTTAAAGAGTGGGCTTTTTGTCTAAAGTAGAGCTGAGATTTATCCTCCCTCCCCAAGACACCTGGCATCTGTAGCAGGCTCAGATTTCTATTTGTGTTACAGCATGAGGCTGCCTGTAAAGGGTAGTGTTTCTTACAACAGGTCAGATCCCACAGCCTGAGGCAAACAGGCCATGCCACCTTCCTACAGCTCTCGCTGGGACAGAGTTAAGTGGCCTGTGCTGTGACTTGATGGCTCTCAATAGGGTCCTTCATGCTCCTTGTCACAAACACTATGCTGAACTAAGTCATGTGATGGGAAACCTCTCACTATCCCTAAAAGCCAGACCTTTCCGTTGTTCTGAGGATTTGGTCCAGAGAGACTTCTCAGAGGGATTTGCTGCAATGTGTTAATGAAGGGCTCATTCTGAAGGGGCTCTGACTCAAGCCCAACATCCCTCTTGTGATGACTTGAGCATACTTTTCCCATTAATGTGTGCACCTGCATAACTGTACATGCACCACATACATGCCAGGGCCCATGGAGGTGGCAAGAGAAAATTGGACTCCCTAGAGCTGGAGTTAGAGAGTCTGTGAGCTACCATGTGGATGCTGGGAACAGTTTGAGTCCTTTGCAAGAGTAGCTAATGCGCTAACCACTGAGCCATCACTGCAGACCATCTGCCTTGTTCTCTCTCTTAATAAAGCTGCTCTCACTGGGCAGTGGTGGTGCACGCCTTTAATCTCAGCACTTGAGAGGCAGAGGCAGGCGAATTTCTGAGTTCGAGGCCAGCCTGGTCTACAGAGTGAGTTCCAGGACAGCCAGGGCTATACAGAGAAAACCTGTATCAAAAAACCCAAAAGGTAAATTAATTTAAAAAAATAAAGCTGCTCTCCAGTGTTTAAAGGGAAACCTCTCCATTTTAAAGGCCCCATTATGTTTGGATCTCTCTCCATTGTATTGTTCCTGTAAATTCTGCTCTTCCTTCCGTCAAAGTGCCTCTTCTGAAGGGAATGACGTTAGCTTCTTCCCAGACACTGATGTTACCCTTATTGTATTTAACCATTAGCAGTTCATATATTTGTACCATTTTAGAGTTTTTTCTTTTTTTTCTCCCCAGTTTTAGAGTTATTAAAAGAGTGATCAAAGAACGAGATAAGTCATACACCTCAACCAATTACCTCATGTTTTATTATTGGCCCCAAAGTCGTCCTCTCATGTTCTTCCTTACTAAGCAATTCCTCCTTATACTTCAAAATCCACAGTAATTAAGCTTGCCTCAAACCCATGTACCTCTTCTTCTAAGGTGTTTTGGTTAGCTGCCACTAACTAAAACACTGGGGACTTGGTTCATGCAAGAGATCTTTTATAGCACTTAGCCTCTTAGAATGCATCTGCTCAGGATTTATAGAAGAACCTTGTCTTGGCAGGAGAAGCCACGGGAAAGACTGCTTGCACCAGGCTGTGTGGCACTTACGTCAGCTTCTCTATACTGCAGGACGGACTCTGCAGCTCAAGGCACAGTATGTTCATGGCCCATTGGTTCAAGATGCTGTCGCCCAAGTCCAGCTCCTTCAAGTTCGGGTGGCTGCTGAGTACAGAGCAGAAGAGTCTCCACCATTCTATCTGGAGGGCTTATACTGTTTCCTGTGTCAGTGAGGGGAAGAAGTGTAAGAAAATATGGTTGAACAGGTAGATTTGAGGGAGACTAGACTGTAAGAGAGCACAGGACAGCTGAGGAAATAAAGCCAGCTCAGTGGATGCTATCTGGTATGTGCTCTCAAAATTAGCCTTATACTCAGCCTCCTTTGATACTTCAATATTCCCTGGGGATATACTAGACCAATTAGAGGCGCCTTCAGTCCTCCAAGTCACCTGTTGATTCAAATTCTAACTCACTGTAATGGTGAAATGGTATAGCTGTGTTGTGTGGCACTAAAAGAGATTTTATTTTTAAAATGGTGTGACTGTGCCAGGCAGTGGTGGTGCACACCTTTAATCCCAGCACTTGGGAAGCAGAGGCAGGCAGATTTCTAAGTTCGAGACCAGCCTGGTCTACAAAGTTAGGTCCAGAAACCTTGTCTCAAAAACAAATAAATAAAACAAAAAAAAATCGTGTAACTGTGTGCATCTGTGCATTTGTGTGTGTATGTGTGTGCATGTTACCTTCATGTCTCTGTATCTCTATATATGTGCTCATGAAGGCCAGAGGAGGGCATCACATCTCCCTGGAGCTGGAGTTATAGGAACCAAATCCATGTCCTCTGTAAGTGACTACTGAGCCATCTCTTTAGCTTAGATTTTATTTTATTTTTACTCTGGAGATAATATGATCATTCTATCTCCATCTTGGAGTAGAGATTACCACTTCCTGTTATGGCAACTGGACAAAATCAATACAGGAAAAACCAAGTATATGTTAAGGGAAGTGTGGCTAATTTCTAGTAGCAGCAAGAGGAGGATTACACAACCCTTGTCATGAGACTATAGCTCTAACTTCTTGCCCTCTCTCAGCAGCAAGTGACCTTGGAGGATTCTAGAATATATGTGAAAGTGGGTAATTGAAAACATGTCTCCATGACAGCTCCCATGAGGACATTATCTACGTGAGGTGAGACTTTGCTGTGAGGCCTCAATACCCGAGTTCAAACCCAGAGACCTCTGTGGTGGAAAGACCTATTACTGCTAGCTGTTCTCTTATCTCCACACATGTCAAGTATACATATGTGAACACACACATGTGAACACACACAGATAGACAGCAGACACACGCACGCACACAGACACACAATAAATGGAACTTTTTTTTAAACAAAATTCTCCAGAAGTGGACAGTAGAATGGTCAAGTCACCAGAGACTGGGAGAAGGGGAAAGGGAAGTTGGTCAAAGACCACAAAATTATAATCAAAAGGAACAAACTTAGATCTACACTGTGTGACTTAATGATTATATTGTGATTAATGATGATATTAATGTATTACATATATACTTGAAAACTGCTAAATGGTCTTAAAACTTGAACATCGACCCTTTTTCTGTAACCAGCTTAGAAATGAAGGTATTCTATTATAAAAATATTTAATATTGGGCTTAGCAGTTAAGAGCATTGACTGCTCTTCCAGAGGTCCTTAGTTCAAATTCTAACCACCACATGGTGGCTCACAACCATCTGTAATGAGATCTGATGCCCTCTTCTGGTGTGTCTGAAGACAGCTACAGTGTACTTGTATATAATAAATACATCTTTAAAATATTTCATATTAATATTTATTTATGTGTATTGCATGTCATGTGTCTGTGACTATGTGCAGAAAAATGCAGGTGCCTGTGGAGGACAGAAGAGTGTGCTGGAGCTCCTGGACATGAAGTTGTAGCTGGTGAGACACTCCACAGGGTACTCAGAACCAAACTCTGGATCTCTGGAACAGCAGCACATGCTCATAATCACTGAGCCCCCTCTCCTGCCTAGATACTTTTGTCTGATAATCTGTCCATCATTCTGAGTATCAGATTTGGAAACAATAGGCCCAAAAGCCACTGCCAATCTCCAGGAATCTCCTTCTGAACATAATATAAGGCAGCAAAGAATTCCTGCAGGCTGAAGTGGAAGAAAATGTAACAGTGCTCACTGCTGTGGCCAACCTGGAGAAGGATGTTAATTTGAAAGAGGCCCGAGATCTCAGACTCCTTTAGGCTATAGGTCTTCAGGTCATCATCGTAGAACACTGACCTCTTGACCCACACTCCCTCAACCACCATCCTGCACAAACCCACTAGGGTAATCTGCTCTTCTTGACTGAATGCGCGCTGGGAAGGCCTTTTCATAGCGAGCTGGTAGAATATCAACGTGGCATACAAACTGGTGAGAGTCTGGCAGGGTAGGGTGCATTTCTCTCCCAACTTCTTCTGCAGCTGTAGAGCCTCACAGACCAGTGAGCATACAGAGGGGACCTGGCATTGCTCAAATAGCTGGTGGTTTTCTAGCAAGGAATGGAAGACTTGCATTCTCCAATATTCATCTGAGATGTTCTTGAAGACCAGCCAAGATCTTCTTGATGCAGACAGTCCTTCAACCAGTATAAAGAGGGGGGACACCACCATTGACTTGAGCTTTTCTAAGCCTGTGTTTCTGGTGGTAATGATGAGAAAGGACTGGGGTAGGAGGGCCTTCCTCAGGAGGCTGTACATCAGGATGTACATGGGCTGTTCATCATTCCAGTCTCTGGAGAGTGTCATATCGTCATATTGGAGGACAGAGTCCATATCATCCAAATCATCTATGACAAATAAGAGTCTTTCTGGTTGGGACACAATCTTTTTCATTAGAGCCCTGGAGTCTGGCCACTCCCTGGCAATCAGCTGTGCCAAACTGCTCTTCTCTGTCCACTTTATTTCTCTAACAGAGAAGAAGAAGATGTAGGACATGTCTTGGTAAAGTCTACCCTGTGCCCAGCCCAGAACAATACTTCTGGCCAAAACTGACTTCCCAACTCCTGGTTGTCCATGTAGGATAATGGTTTTAGGCCTGAAGGTTTTCTGGTATGGTTTAAAAGTGTTAGACAATGCTTTCATCTCTGGGTTATCACAGTGCAGATCCACACTTGTGCCGAATTTAGCTATCACGTGAGCCTTGTAGTCTTTTAGGTCACCTCCATGGTATGAGGTCAGATAAGAGGACAGAAGAAAAACAAAATGTGAACAAAGTCTTATTTTTAATGAATCTGACATGGATATCTGCACCATGAGTATAATTAACAATGGCTTAAACCATCTCAAATTGATGGGAGGAAATCAGAATGGATTTATAATAAAGAGATGGGAGTTTAAGGTGATTAACATGCTAATTGTCTTTAATTGTATTTACTGTATCTATAATGAATCAAAATATGTTATACTGAACACACACAAGTTTGTGTTAACACACTCTCTCCTTGATTTTAAGTCAGATAGCTATATGCAATGTTCTTGCTACTTCATTACCTGTTTTGAGAGTAGAGTCTCATAAATCAAGCTGACCTCAACTTTGCTATCTAGACAACAATGGCTTGAATTTCTGATCTTCCTGTCTATGTCTCAACTCCTGGAATTACAGGTGTGTATCACCATGCTTAATTTTATGTTGCACTGATGACTGATCCCCATGGCTTTATAGAGGTTAGAAGATACTCCACCAACTTAGTTATATGCATAGTTCAGTCTAGCTTCTTCTGAACCATGTATTTCTTATAATATCCAAGTAGACTGGGCTACCTTTGGCCAGTGAGCTATAGTAAGCTACAGAGGCTTGCGTTTCTCTCCATCCCATCTGTGATTATAAGCCACTGCTGTGACTATAAGCACACTGCCATCATACCCAACTTTTTCTGTACTCTGGGGTCCTAAACTCAGTCCCTCATGCATAAAGATCTTAATCTCTATCTGCTGAATTGAACAATGCAATATCTTTATATTGAACCTTAGCCATGCTAACAGATTTAGGTTTGCATGGAGAGTCAGAAGGCAGCCTGCAGTTGGACCTAAGACTTCCTGGCTTCACCACCCCACCCCCCACCTACAGACTTAATTATTACACCCATGCTCCAGACCGCCAAATAAATCCTTTCCTTCCCAACTCACTTTTTGGTCATGGAGTTTTGTTGTAGTAATAGAAACCCTCATGATGATAGATTTTAACTCCATAAACAAGGTAGTTATTGAACAAGTAGCATGACAATGATACTATGATATGCACCACAGTGCCTGGACCATAGTGAAGGGCTCATAATGCCATCAATATTTATACTTAATAGTATGGATTCCACTCAGGTAGAGGTGGTGCATAACTGTAATCCTAGCACTCAGGAGGCAGAGGCAGGTGGATCTCTGTGAGTTTGAGGCCAGCTTGGTCTACAGAGCTGGTTTCAGGACAAAAACCCTATCTTGAAGCCTTATTTATTCAAAATAGCATGGATTCTAATTTAGAGGGCACTGCAAAATATCAATTTTTCGACATGGCTGAATAATGATGGTATAATTCACTCAGGGTCAACATGATGTCTTTGCCAGTGGTACAGGCCCCATCTGCAGTCTAGAGCAGTCTTTCTTGACCTTTCCAATGCTGTGACCCTTTAATACAGTTCCTCATGTTGTAGTGACCCCTGACTAGTTATTGCTGTTTTATAACTATACTTTTGATATTCTTAAAAGTCATAATATAAATACCTGATACTTAGGATATCTGACATGTGACCCCCGTGAAAGAGTTGTTTGACCCCCAAAGGGGTTGTGACCTCCAGGCCTAGAGTCATGACTCCCAGTATTGCCTCCCATCGGGCTTTGTGGGAAGCAAAGTGGGATGCAGCTTTTGTCTGAGCTGGTCAGACCTTCAGTTCTACTAAGTGTACAATGTAAATAGCTCATCCAAGTTACATCAGTGCTTTTAATCAGTGCCTCAATGGACATCATATGCTTACAGCTGGTTTAACCACTAACAAAGAAGAAATAGAGAAGGAAAAATTCCACCAGTGGGAGAATAGAAGGAGTATAGCTTGCTCATACAATGCATTAGGATTTTTTTTTAATTAAAAATTTTAGGTGTAAGGAGTGTTTTCAATATATGTATGTATGTATATATGTATGTATGTATGTATGTATGTATATATGTATGTATGTATATGATATATATGCCTGGTATCTGAAAAGGTCAGAGGTAGCCTCAAATTGCTGGGAACTGGAGTTACAGATGGTTGCAAGATGCCCTGTGTGTGCTGTGAATTGCATCCCAGACCTCTACAAGAGCAGAAAGTGCTCTAACCATTGTGATATCTCTCAAGCTCTAAAATGGAATATATTTACTTATTTTTATTATGTAGACTTGACTGGCTTGGGCTTACAGAGATCCATTTCTTTGCCTCTTGAGTGCTGGGATTAACAATGGAATGTTACAAGGTAACACAAGGAATGAAAAAAAAAAGTATTGTTTCTTTTGAGATGGGGTTTCTTGGTGTAGCTCTAGCTGTCCTGGAAGTTGCTCTGTGGACCAGGCTGGCCTCAAAGTCAGAGATCAACCTCACCCTGCCTCCTAAGTGCCAGGATTGAAGGCATGAGCCACAACGATCATTTACTGGCTTTACAAATGGAATTCTATTTATTCAGTAAAATGGATGGAACTGGCAATTGCTGTTAGGCAAAATATGCCAGACTCAGAAAGACAAAAACTGCATGTTTTCTCCTAGATTTTGTTTATCAATTCACACACACAAACACACACATGATGAAAGTAGAGAGACCTTGAAGAAGGGGAGAAGAGATCTTAAGTAGTGGAGGAGAGAAAGAAAGAGAGGTTGACAATACATGTGACATGAGAGCAGAAGGTGAGCTATGGGGGTGGAGGGCAGAGGCTGGAAGTGGGAGATGAGGACAGATTAGGAGAAACTACAGGAGCGATGACACAGTGGGTCTGGGGAGGTGGCTCAGTGGATAGAGTCACTTGCCTTGGTGTTAAACCCCTAGCGCCATAAAAACTGGATGTGTTCCCACACACCTGTAATTCTATCACTCAGGAGGACTAAGTGTTCAAGATCATCCTCAACTACATAAGAGTCTGAGGCCAGCCTGGAATACACGAGGCCCTGCCACTGCCTGAGGATCTATTGGCGGTTAATGGTTGCTGGGGAAATGAGACATTCTTCAGTGGTGTATCCACTGGTAAGGTGCCCATGCCTCTGTAAATAACCTTTCTCCCAGACTCATGTAATCAACCCAGTCAAACACATTGGGTGACCATGAATCAAAGTAGAGGTGGGGATAGGTGTATGAAAATATCAAAGGAAACTCATATGTAATCTATGATAATAAAACCACTAATGAAAAAGAACCAAATTTATACTTGTATGCTAATTTGAAACCTAATAAAATCTCTAACTTTGATCGGTGTGGTTAACTACTCTCAGTGGTGTTTAGAACTAGCTACCCTTGGGCTTGTGTTGTCAGTTTGCTGGATTTATGGGTTATTTGAAATTTCCATAAGCTGTGACCCAACAGAAACTGCACTGAGCCACATGGCTCTGTCTGTGATGTTCTTCCCAGGACGCACAGGGAAGGTTCAGGCAGAGACACTAGTGAACCTGGACCCCACACTCCTATCTCAATGCTGTATGCTGCACGCATCCAGGCTTCCTACAGATTGATCACGAATAAGAATTTTAGTCACCTTGTTCTCCTGCCTTTGTCACTGCATCTTCTTCCTCAGCTTGTAAGGTTTCTGGTAAATGGAGGAAAAAAAAACAACCAACATGATTTTGCTTTCTGTTCAAAGCAGAGCTACCATCTGTATGAACTACCCCCATTCTTAGGGAGCAGAGGGGAGGGAGGAGAGCTGTGGGCTGCTGTCCTCCATACATGATACAGCTGTTGGTCACATGAAAGCAAGCAGCTGCAGCTACCTAGCAAGATCAAGACACTTAAAAAATGCATCAGAGAGTAGGTAGGGGCTCCTGAGGAAGTGTCAGCATTTGGAGTCACTTCTCTGTAGAAGCGTGGTTGTCAAGGCTCTGTGTGTACATGCGAGTAGGCAGGTCCATGTGTACATTTGTGTGCACATGCATGTACCAGAGGTTGACATTTCATGTCTTTTTCAGTCACTCTCACTCTTAATGCTTAAAGATGTTTTTATCTTTAAGAATGCTTTGCCTGTATGTCCCTGTACATTGTGTAGGCTGTGCCTGCTAAGACCACAAGAGGGCAGATTCCCTGGAACTAGACTTACAGATATGAGTTGGCATGTGAAGACTGAAAACTCAATCTGGATTCTCCAGAAAAGTGACCAAGTGATCTTACTCACTGAGCTCTCTCTGGTCTCCAATCTTAGTTTTGGAGAGTCTCATTAAACCCAGTCACCATGGCTGACTGGGCTGGCCAGCAAACACCAGGGATCCTCCTGTCTCCTTGGTGGTGGTGTTATAGGTACATGCCCCTCCCACCTGGCATATTTAGACAGGTTCTGGGAATTGAACCTTGGTTCTAGTGCAGGAAGCATTTCTTTACTGCTTTACTATCTTTCCAAGATTCAAACTTATGAATAACAACAATGTACCCAAACACAGAGCAATTCAAAGCAGTCAGTATCAAGAGCCTAGCTGTTCATTTCTCAAACAGAAATTGTCAAGGGGCTTTTAAATTCAATAGAATCAATGGACCTGAGAAGTCCCCCACCCCAGTCTTGCAGACAACTATGAAGAGTCATACATACCCTGAAAGAAACCACACTAAAGCCAGTGAGGACAGCAGTAAAAGAATAGGCACAGATACTGGTCAACTGGGGCTAAAGCACATAATACTACCCTAAAAAACCCTCTCTAGTAAATGAGAAAGAATTGTTTGTGTATATACGGTGTATAGTAGGTCATATATGTCAAGTATGTGTGTGCATGTGGATGTGGGAGCCAGAGGTCAACCTTAGGTTTCTTTCCTCAGGAAACATCCACCATTAAAACAAAGACTTATTTTTAACTTTTCAATTTTGTCTATATGTGGGTATGTATGTTCTTTGTGTCAGGAGAAGACAGAAGTGCTGGAGTTACAAGTAGATCTGAGAACCTGACATGGGTGCAGGTAACCAAACTCCAATCCTAAATGCATATAATTAAGTACTAGGGGGTCTAATTCTCCAGATAATAACTTATAAAGCATAGAGCTTTAACCCATCTGTCTTAGTCAGGGTTTCTATTCCTGCACAAACATCATGACCAAGAAGCAAGTTGGGGAGGAAAGGGTTTATTCAGCTTACATCCACATGGCTGTTTATCACCAGAGGAAGTCAGGACTGGAACTCAAGCAGGTCAGGAAGCAGGAGCTGATGCAGAGGCCATGGAGAGATGTTCCTTGCTGGCTTGCTTGCTTCTCCTGGCTTGCTCAGCCTGCTCTCTTATAGAACCCAAGACTTCCAGCCCAGGGATGGCACTACTCCTTTGATCACTAATTGAGAAAATGCCCCACAGCTGGATCTCATGGAGGCATTTCCCCAACTGAAGCTCACTTCTCTGTGATAACTCCAGCCTGTGTCAAGTTGACACACAAAACTAGCCAGTACAATTGACCC
>JADRCD010119189.1:0-15752 GCA_019843815.1 Montemys delectorum
GTGTGTGTGTGTGTGTGTGTGTGTGTGTGTGTGTGTGTGTGTGTTTCCATGACAAAAGTAAACTCCTTAAGAACACATGCACCTACTTAATTTAGACAGCAAGAATGGGGTAGGAGCTGGGGCAACAGCTCAGTGGGAGCATTTGTGTGTGGCATGCACGGCACTCTTTACTCAGGTGTTCGCACTTAGTGTTTTATAATTACATATAACACTTTCATGTGATTGAGTAATAAAGTGCATGAAATGGCTTCATGAGAACAGTTTAGACAGGTTGTAGTCAGGGCATGACAGCTGCTGGGAGAGTGGGAGTGCCTGTCCAGGCACGAACATCATTGTGGTGAGAATGGAGAGAGCAGAGACCTAGAAGCTGGACCTGGAATTGCTATGCTCAGGCTGACTAAATGCAGCAGGACACACATTGGTGGCAGCAGGGTTGGAGCATGAACGCAGGAGAGGAGCTTGTGGGGCAGAAGGTGTGTATTTGAAGCTTGTCAAAGCATCAGCATTTGGATGGACCTTTCAGGGAGTGTGTGAACAGTGGGAGCAGTTGGAAGAGCAGTGAGCAGGGAGTCAGGATTGAGGACTGAAAGGGGTCTATGAATGTGCTTTCAACAGTTTTTGAACATATACTTCATGAATAAACCTACAATTAAAATTAAGATCAGCTTTCAAAATAGGAAAGGCTTGTTTGAGACAAGAATTAGGCCAGGATGGTCATTGAAAGTGTTGAAGGGAGAGGGGTTCACTGAGAACATGAAGAGAGCATTTTTTGGGAGAAATACATTTTCTGAGACCAAACAAAAAACAAAAAAAAATTGTTTTGTGGGTGTCCTAGGTATTTATTGCTGTGAGGAAACACCATGACCAGAGGAAGTTGGGAAGGAAACGGTTTATTTAGCTTACACTTCAGGTCACAATCCATCATTAGAGGAAGTCAGGACAGAAACTCAAGCAAGGCTGGAACCTGGAGACAGGAACTGATGCAGAGGCCATGGAGGGTGCTGCTTACTGGCCTGCTTACCCTAGCTTGCTCAGCCTACTTTCTTTTTTTTTCAAAGTTATTAAACATTTTTAATTAATTAATTTACTTTTTACACTCCATATTTTATTCCCCCCAACCCCCATCCTCCCTCCAACTGTTCCGCATCCCATACCTCCTCCCCAAGACTCACACTCATCATACACACTCCTGACTCACTCACACACATACTCATGACTCATTCACACACACTTATGACTCACACCCATACACGCTCATGACTCATACTCACATGTACATGTGCCTTACACGTACAAGTTCCTTACATATGCAGAGTTGTGCATATACTTGTGTCAAGTATATATACAAAATAAAAATAGAGAAAGTAAGTTTTTCTTAAATGTGAACAGTGTATGCAATGTGTAACATTAGGTTCACACACACAAAATTTTAGAATGTTTTTATTGAAACATTTTAGAAATTTTTGAAATGAAGCTTCATGGCCAGTAAATCCTCCCAGTCCCTCTCAAATGATCATTCCTGTGGTTTTTATGGCTTTGTTTATATCTCATAGATGTTTAGATGCCTTGGAAGAACAGTGACACGGTATTTGTATTTCTCTAAATAGCTTATTTCATTTGGCATATTTTCTTCACGGTTCTGCTTCAGAATTTTTACTTCAGTGCCAGTGAGATGGCTCAGCAGATAAAGTTGATGCTGTGTAAGCTGATGACCTGAGTCCAGTCCCCAGTCCCCACCCACAAAAAGGTGAAAGGAGAGAACTGACTTCAGAAAGTTGTCCTCTGACCTCCACACATACACCACAGCACATGTGCAGCCCCATTTCATTACACATAATAATAATGTTTAAAGTTTTGTTGAAATTGGTACTGTATGTGCTCTTGAGTTCCTTATCAATCAAAGCACTAATACAGAGTTAATCAAAGAGTTTGCTTTACTCTTAAGTGAATTGATTGAGTACTTCCTTCCCTACCATGTTTACTTTATAGTATTTTCAAATATATGCATTTTATATACTTTAAAGTGAACTTTGGGGCTTTTTTGTTTTTTGTTTTTGTTTTCGAGATAGTGTTTCTTTATGTATAGCCCTGGCTGTCCTGGAACTTGCTCTATAGACCAGGCTGGCCTCGAACTCAGAAATCTGCCTGCCTCTGCCTCCCAAGTGCTGGGATTAAAAGCATGGGCCACCATTGAACTTTATAGGAATAAATACACAAAAAATATAGCTGGCAACTGGGTGTGGTTGCATATGCCTTTAATCCCAGCATTCAGGAGTCAGAGGCAGGTGATTTCTATGAGTTTGAGGCCAGCCCAGTTTAAAGAGTGAATTCTAGAGCAGCCAGGGTTACACAAAGAAATCCTGTATGGAAACCCCCACTCAAAAAAAAAAATTATATCTGGCAAAAGTTAAGGAATTAAACTAGGGTGATTGAGTTTCTTCCCTTACTATTTGTTTTGATGATATTAATAATCTTTGTGACTCATTGCTTCTTCTTCATCTTTCCTTTTTAAATAGACTGTTTGGATTGCATAAGAAAGTCATCAATATGGTACACAACTTACTGTCTAGTCATGATTCCGACCCACGTTACTCTGACCCTCAGATAAAGGCTCGGGTGGCTATGCTGTACCTTCCTCTGATTGGTATTATCATGGAAACTGTGCCTCAACTGTATGATTTTACAGGTACTTAATGTAATGTATGCAGCTTTCAAAGCTTGGTATCTCAAAGTTGTAGAAAATGTTTTTTAAGGTTAAAAGATATTAAGGAAATATACCCTGGGGCTGGAGAGAGGCTCCATGGTTAAGTGCAGTGGCTGCTCTTGCAGAGGACTCCAGTTTGATTCCCAATACTCACATGGTGACTCACAACCAGTGACTTCACTTCTAGGGGATGCTCCAGTACACTCTTGTGGTTTCTGGGGGTACCAGGCATATGCAAGGTACACACACATGTAGGCAAAACACCCAGACATAGAAAAATATAAAATAATTTTTAATTTGAAATATACAGTTAATATGTTTGGAGTTATTTGAAATTTATACTGAGAAAAACATATGTATTTGCAGTATTGCTGTAGACAAGCATCTACATAATACTGTTAAATTGATTGTTTTATATCAAACAACTTTTATAATACTGATTTTTATTGTTATAATATTTTATAAATTTTAAGGAATATGACAAAAAAAGATATTGTAGGTATTGAAGAAGAGGTCTCTGGGAGGAGTTGGGGTACAAAAGGGAAACAATAATGTGATTTAATTCTATTTACTTAAAATATGTTTTTAAATGTTAACAAATTCAGACAAATTGAAATCATGTAACTTTTCTCATCATAATGCAATAAGAGTTTAAAAAAGCATATATATACACACATATGTACACACATATACCACATACACAAATTAATATTTATACATTATTTCTTTTTTTACTACACTTTTAGGACCACCATTATCTATTCATATACCTACATCAAAGTTAAAACTCACAAATTTGGTATTTTAATGTGTATGCATATATGTGAATATACATGCGTGTTTTGTGCATCTATATGCCTATATATCTGGTGTGTACATGCATATATGTATGTATGTAAACTATATAAAATAAATAATTTTAAAGTTATTTTTAAAATGCACCCCTATAAAAATAAGTTGTAAATGACCATGCTTAGCCATGCTGTTAAAAACTTTTTAAGTATTTGAGGAGATTCATTGTGAGATTCCCTTAAGATTTTCGGATGAATTTTAAATTATGAGTATATATAACTTTTAGAAAACACAGATATGTTTATATGCATGTGTATTATACATATTGAGAGAATAGTTCTTGACTTCTGTCTACTACCCTCATCACCAGCTTTATTCATAGATACATGTAACTGAAATTAATATTCACCTGCATATCAAGAATTATGTTTATTCCAAGTTAGCATGTTGAGGCTATACTGTTCCTTAAAAACTAGAACCTACAAAGTTTTGTTCATCTTATTTTGACTATTTACAATGTATTTAAAGGCACAGTTTGGCCTGTGACAGTATTTAAACTAGCAATTAGCCTGATAAGATACTTCCAGTGTAATGAAGTCAAAAACATTTCCTGGATACCCTGATATTATTAGGAAATAACTCTGTCATTAAGAGACTGGTGAAGTATAACCTCCCTGGGTTTGGATCACTGAATTGTTTCCTGCATGAAGGCCAAAAATATTTACGAAGTTAGATCTTTCTTTGTAACTACTCAGTTCAGATTTCCAATAGAAAGTACTACACTAGAACTGAGTTCATGTTTAAATGCTTCAAAAGAAATGAATCTTGATAAAAATTGAAAGTGCTTTTAAAAATATGAATTTAAATTGAAAAAAGTTTTAAGATTTGCTACCATTTGAAAAAAACAAAGTACATAGTTTAGAAATTATTTGATGAATGATAAGCTATAGATAATAGTCTTTAAAAGCTGTTTCTCAGCCGGGCGGTGGTGGCGCATGCCTTTAATCCCAGCACTTGGGAGGCAGAGGCAGGTGGATTTCTGAGTTTGAGGCCAGCCTGGTCTACAGAGTGAGTTCCAGGACAGCCAGGGCTACACAGAGAAACCCTGTCTCAAAAAACCAAAAAAAAAAAATAAATAAAAAAAAAAATAAAAAGCTGTTTCTAACAGTGTATATAAAATACAATTTATTTTAAAAATAGACACAGTATGTATACATGGCAGCACTCACAGGTAAAAGATATAAATAAGTATAAATGCAGCATTAGAACAACAGCATCAGTTAGTTGTGGCACATGCTGTACTATCGATACATTACTGTAGTAACTTTAGCTGTCTCCTGTGGCTATTGCAGTGAGCTAACGTGTCAAGAGTACCCATCTAAAGTGCTGTGACACCAGTCTGCCTAAGGCCTTCTCACTGTTACCAGTGTCATAGTGTCTGGAAGGCGGCCAGTCAACCAGAGGATTAGTAGTTGAATCTGGGAAGAGTAGAAATTACATGTGGGTTGTTGGTTGTTGGTTCTGGGAGTCATAACCTGTGTGTTGTCCAGGAGTCAGCTGTACATGTAAGTTGATGGATCTCTCTTTTAAAGAATCATGAAGAATAGGAAAGGAGTGCATGCTTTATAACTTAGCTGACCTAAATTTTTCTTCCTTTTTTCCCTTTCAGAATCACACAATCAACGAGGAAGGCCAATTTGTATAGCCCCCGATGATTATGATAGTGAGAGTGGGAGCATGATAAGCCAGACAGTTGCCATGGCAATTGCAGGAACATCCGTCCCTCAGCTAACAAGACCTGGCAGTTTTCTTCTCACGTCAACGGTAAAATATAAAAAATTATAAAAACTTGGGGGTTTTGTTTTATTTTTCTAGACTACCAGATATCTACAAAGAGGTCCATTACTGGGGCTGTTGTATTAGCCGGTGCAGAGGTATTCTGAGCTCTGTGAAAACCTTAGCTTTCCTAGACTATTGTGAGCTGTGTACAAAGCTGTTTGAAAACTGTTCTCCTTGAGTTATACAGGATGCAGCCCTGTATTTTGTCATTCAGAACTTTATAAAGAACCTTATTTTTTGTAGTCCCTTTCTTTCATTTTTACAACCCACTTTATCAGCTCTAAGAAATACTGTCAAATTAATAAGTCATCTTTAAATTTCATGCCTTTTAAGTTTAGCAGAGTACTCAGTGAAGATCTCCCTGAACAGGGGGACTATGGAAGCAGTAGATGACAAACCATCATGGACCTAGTTTCCATTCTAAAAAGCATAAAGATACTTCTTTCAGAAAATACAATACTATATAAAGGCACTGCTATGTTTGGCAGCTTTTTAATAGCTTTATATATTTCAAGTAGACTTGGTTAACTGTATAGTTTAATAGTTTTAGTTAATTATAAACCTGTGCAGCTTTCTCCACACGATCGCTTTGGTAACATTTTCATCTTCCCAAAAAGATCCTGTGTCTTCCATCCCCGTATTTCTAGCAAGCCCAGCAAGACAATGGCTAACCTACCTTCTTCCATTTGTGTAGAATGAAACTGTGTGCTTTGTCACCTGTGGTCTCCTTCCTGTCACTTGCCAGACATGTTTTTAAGATCTCTTCATTCATTCAGCAGCATGTCTCCATGGTTCTTTTCTCTTTTGAAGTACTAAATAATATGACATTCTGATAATAGACCCAAGTTTTGTTTATCTGTGTTTAGTTGGTTAACATTTAGATACTTCTGTTTCTCAGCTATTAGGAATAATAAATGCTGTAGTGAATACTTGTATGCAAGTCTTTCTGTATCTCTCTTGGGTAGAAACTTTGGCGTGGATCTGGTGGACATCTCTGCAGTCCAGTCAACATTTTGAGAAACTAAGCCCTTCTTAAACAGCGTGAGCATCCCAGTTAGTGCTCATTGCCACATCCTCTTTCTTTGGAGAAAGGGCTGTTCAAATCCTTTTTCTATTTACCGACTTGAAAGAGTTCTTCATATATTCCAGGTGCAGATCTCTTGTAGATACATGATTTGCCAGTCCTTCCTTTTTTCTATAGATCATCTTTTCTGTTCATGATGATAGTATATAAAATGCAACATTTTAGATTGGTTAAATTGTTTGTAGAAAATTCTTAAAATTGATGCTGTTCTTAATTTTTTTTCTCATAACTATCTACCCTGCTACCTTTCAAAGGCTGAGCAGTGCACTTACTGTAAAGTCTGTGGTGTTTTCAAGATGATAGGCCTACATGTCCTTTCCAAAACATGACTTCTTATTCTTAAAACTCAAAAACAGTATAGGCTAAAATTTGTAGACAAATCATTATTGTACTAGGAAGCCCAAACAGTTTTTGTGAGGCACTAAAAAAGCTAAATTCTTTTCAAAGCTATGAATTGGTTGTTTCAGCCAGGTGTATCAAAGTACAAAAATTAGTAATTTTTTTTTCTGGTTTTCTTTTTTTTTTTTTTTTTTCTGGTTTTCAAGACAGGGTTTCTCTGTATAGTACTGGATGTCCTAGAACTCACTCTGTAGACCAGGCTGGCCTTGAACTCAGAAATCCTCCTGCCTCTGCCTCCAAAGTACTGGGATTAAAGGCATGTGCCACCACTGTCCGGCAAAAGTTAGTAATTTTGATGAGTTCCAACTAGTAATTTTGATAAGTTCTAATTAAATTGATTTTCTTGGTGAAGCATGCTTTTGGTGGAAATTCCATGTGGAAAAATGTATAAAGTGCACTACAGATTCTAACCCTAAGCCAGGTCTCATGGTCTCAGCAGTCAGGACATAGAATCAGGGGGTTGACAGTTTAACTTGTTCTTTTCTGTTTGTTTTCCACAATTGGTTGTGCTGGTGAGGACCTCCAGATCTCCAGTGCGGCGTAATAGTCAACATCTGTAGGAAAGGTTTCAACATTTTACTGTTAATGTTTGTGTTAAAGACGCTGGTTCCCAGCACTCACAGTAGGTGGCTAACTACTGCCTATAACTCAGTTGAGGGTGCATGCATGCAGACACACACACACACACACACACACACACACACACACACACGGGGGGGGCACAAAATCTTTAATTAAAAATTAGATCTTTAATTAAATGATTTTTACAACTTTTTTCAGTCATTAAGATGATCAGATTGTTTAGCTTGCTAATCTTTTTTTGCTGTTATTTTTTGTTTGTTTGTCTTTGTGTTTGTGTTTGTTTGAGACAGATCTCGCTATGTAAGTCTGGAATTCGGGATGTAGACCAGGCTATCCTTGAACTCAGAGAGCTACATGTCCCTGCCTCCTGAGTACAGAGATTAAAAGCATGAGCCACCACTAATAGTTGGTTTCAGTTAATTATTAAAACAACCGTGAAACTTTTGCTCTTAAGTAACTCTTGCCTGTAACCTTCCTCTCTGAATGATCTTTCCAGGTCTGAGATCAAAGCTAAGCTAGGAGTACCCTGGGCCAGTTTCCTGTCCCTTCTGTTCTTCTCACGTGCTTGTTTTTGAGATTAGATTTCTTCCTTCCTGGAGTTTTGAAAATGACTCTCGGTTCTGTACCTTCGTTGAGAGTAGGGGGTATTAGGGTTTGGGGTTTTTTTGTTTTTTTTTTGGCATTAGACATATTTGTTCTCATGGCTATAAGACTGTTCAACTTTACTGTTTCTTCTTATTCTCATGTTTATAAATTATAATCTAGGGGTTTGCAGCCCCTTAGGACGAACAACAATTACTAACTAGTACCCTCAGAGCTCCCAGGGACCCAACCACCAATCAAGGACCATACAGGGCGGGACTGAATGTTCTGGCAGCATGTGTATAGTAGAGGATTGAAAATTCGATCATCGATAGGAGGAAAGGACCTCGGCCTTGTGAAGGTTCTGTGCCCCAGTGTAGGGGAATGCCAGGGCCAATAAGTGGGAGAGGGTGAGGTGGCAGGCATGGGGAGGGGGGAGGCAAAAGGAGTTTGTTCTTGTTGTTTTTGTTTGTTTGTTTGTTTGTTTGTTTGTTGGAGGGGAACCTGGGAAAGGGAAAATTTACATGTAAATAAAGAAAATATCTAATAAAAAAGAAAAAAAAAAAAAGAAAATTCACCAAAAAAAAGAAAAAGAATATTGAATACAAAAATAGAAAAAAAAAAGAAGCAATGAGTAATGTATTTTTAAGAAAATTTTATTTTAAAGTATTTGTTCATTTGATTTTTGGCAGAGTCTTGGAATTTAACCAGGCTTTCCTGAAGCTTGATAGGTAGCTTAGGCTAGCCTCAGACTTGGAGGCCTTCTACCCGAGTTTCCCAAATACTAGAGTTGCAGATGTGTGCGAACAAAAATGATCTCTGGTCAGTGGGGCTCATGCTACTGTTCTTTGTTTTCAGAGTGGCAGGCAGCACACCACCTTCTCAGCAGAATCAAGCCGCAGCCTTTTGATCTGTCTGCTTTGGGTTCTCAAGAATGCAGATGAAACAGTTCTGCAGAAATGGTTTACAGATCTCTCGGTCCTCCAGCTGAACCGGTTGTTAGATCTGCTTTACCTGTGTGTGTCTTGCTTTGAGTACAAAGTAAGTAGCTGTTGCACCATTGACACTTAATGTAGTAATCTAATGCAGAAAGGAGGAAGGAAGCATCCTCAGTGCCTCTTCTGATGTTTCAATTTTAGGGGAAAAAGGTATTTGAGAGAATGAATAGTTTAACTTTTAAGAAATCAAAAGACATGAGAGCCAAGCTTGAAGAAGCCATTCTGGGGAGCATCGGTGCCAGGCAGGAAATGGTACGGCGGAGCCGAGGACAACTCGGTAGGTGCATCTTCTCCTCTTGGTTAGGGCTGCGTCACTTCCAAGAACTGTGTCCTGTAGTCACCAGGTTGCAAGTCCACCATGACTTTCAGAAACTCTGAGTGTAACTGAATCAAGAATTCCCAGCCCTAGCATAAGAGCTGTTGTGTGTTGACCATGCCCCATAGCAGGCGCCATATCCAAGAGTATCTGAGTGACACAAATTCCACAGGTTATAAAAGAGAGAAAGAGCATTGAGTGGGGTAAGTAGGAAGCTGGGGAAGGGGTAGTAAATGTGCTTAGAAGAGGGCTGGACCGTGACTCAGTGATTAATGCTCTTGCAGAGGCACCCATGCTAGCTTATTTACCACCACCTGCAATTTCCGTTCCCAGGGATCTGTAGTCTCAGACCTCCATGAGTACCTGTCCTTGCGTACACACAGAGAAACACATATTTACATTAACAATAAATCTAGAGAAAATATTTCAAATCTAAAAATTCAGAAAGGAAAACAATAGGAAAGCATAGAGATGTGTCTGTCATTAGATGTGTCTGTCATTACATAAAATGATCTCTGTTTCTTAATACTTTGAAAGTTCCTATGTGAACTCTGAACTTTCCCCTTCATTCTTCCTTCATCCTCTCACTTTTAAGTCTCTGTTTTCAGAAGTAGTCTTTTTCATTTCCTAGTTGGAAGCTTGAAATCTAATTCCATCACATGCCTGTGGATTTCTCCAGGAGCCGTGGTGCTTTGTCCACTCAGGATAAATTTCTGGTGCCTGTTAAAAGGCTCCCCATGCCATCCAGTCTACCTTCAAACCTAAAGTCCTCAAGGAGGAAGCGCCCCTCCCCCCTTTTCCTATAGAACCAGGAAGAAGACCAAAGGAAGTAATTATAGACTGCTCCTGTACAGGACAGAGTTTAGTTCTCATCACTTATGTCAAGTCTCTGTCTGTCTGTCTGTCTGTCTGTCTGTCTGTCTGTCTGTCTATCTATCTGTCTGTCTGTCTCTGTCTCTCTCTCTCTCTCATGTATACAAAGAATATCTTTTTGAAAAAGAACTTATTCTGTTATAGGTGTTTTATCTTTGTTTGTGTATGTGATGTTTGTTTATCTGCATGCTTGTATATGTACATGTATGGTACATTGAGTGCATGTGGGGAGACCTAAGGTTGATATGAGAATCTTGTTCAATTATCCCTTCTTAGTCTTTGAGGCAAGGCCTTGTGGTTAACCCAAAGTGCTATGATATGGCCATCTTGCTGGCCAGTTTGTTTCAAAGGTCCTCATCTCTGCCTCCTACCGCTAAAATTACAAGCAGGCTACCACATCTGCCTAGCATGTATATGGGTTCTGGGAATCTGAATTCCTATCTCTTGTTTAAATTGCAAACACTTATTCATGGAGCCATCTTCCTAGTTCCTGTTATGCTTTTGTATGAACATGAATTTATTGTGTACTCAGTATATTCCAGATACTTTATTATTAAATGCTGAATAAAAGGGGCATCACATCTGTCAGGTAACATGGTCTTATATGAATAAATGCTATAGGGCCTACAAGGTGCTTACATCTGTGATTCCAGTAATTCCAGTACTTGCCAGACTTAGACAGGAGGATTATGTTAAATTCATGATCAACTTTGGCTTTCCAGGCCAGCATGGGCTACAGACTGTGTCTCATTAAAAATTAATAATTAATGTTATGAACAAGAAGCAAAGCAGGCCAGGCAGTGGTGATGCAAGCCTTTGATCCCAGCACTTGAAAGCAGAAGCAGGTGGATTTCTGAGTTCAAGGCCAGCCTGGTCTACAGAGTGAGTTCCAGGACAGCCAGGGCTATACAGAGAAACCCTGTCTCAAAAAAAAGAAGGAGGAGGAGGAGGAGGAGGAGGAGGAGGAGGAGGAGGAGGAGGAGGAGGAGGAGGAGGAGACGCAAAGCAAGTACTTAGCAAGGGTTTCTTGGAGGGCGGGGGAAGGTTCACACAAAGGTGGTGAATAATTATTTACCCAGTAGATGTTGATGAGCAAGCCAATCAGATAAAACTCTGAGTAGCCATTGTGAACATCCTAAATCAGGAGCATGCGGAATGAGACTATTCAGATTACCCATTCTTGCAAGGAGAGCAAGAAAGTAGATGACTAAACACATCCCAGCACACTCTTGGGAGTGAGCATTCCCTTTAGCCTTTAACACAACCCATGTTAGGGCCTCTCTTTGCTTATTTAAAGGGGTAAGGTTTTTTTTCCCCAAGATATATCCTATATAGAAAATATTTTCTCCTTAGTTATTT
This sequence comes from Montemys delectorum, assembly GCA_019843815.1. Lineage (NCBI taxonomy): Eukaryota > Metazoa > Chordata > Mammalia > Rodentia > Muridae > Montemys > Montemys delectorum. The sequence goes on from JADRCD010119189.1 coordinate 11,529, forward strand.
TATGAAAACTTTTAAATAAAAATCATTACTGCCCAGTTCTTCCACTTAAACTGAAATGGCTATTTATAAAATCAAGAATACTCACTATTTCTTGTGTGTTATCAAATGTGTATATATGGGTCAAGCTGAAATACCATTTTGAAATTGATTTGACAGAGAGGAGCCCATCTGGAAGTGCCTTTGGGAGCCAAGAAAACTTGCGGTGGAGAAAGGATATGACTCACTGGCGTCAGAACACAGAGAAACTTGATAAGTAATATGATTTTAGTGTGTTAATGGGCTGCCTAGGTTTTAATCACAGAGCGAATCATCTTAGGTTTTTATTTTTATTAGGCATTTATAACTTAGAAGATATGTGTTTATGTTTAATTTTTAAGTTTTAAATTAAAAACAGAAAATAACTTTATATGTTATAGTAAAATATATTCCATATTTAAAAACTGATTTTAAAATAAATAAAGCAAGCTCATTTACCCAACTAACCCTCCATGGCACATGCATTTTGCCACTGATTTTAGCATCAAATTGTTTGGCTTGTTTTTCCTCTCTTTATTGTATTATAATTGGCAAGAAATGTATTTATACTACACAGTGTGAGTTTTAGTATGTAATACACTTTTGTAATGATTATAATCAGGTTTGTCAGCAGTATCTGTTGCCATTTCTCTAAAGTTTTGTTTCTAATGTATGATTCCACCCAGTCTTACTTAAAAGTTAAATTATTGTCAGAATATTTGTATGAATGGCAAAGAGGAAATTAGATAAAATCTTAGAAAATGTAGTGCTTTTATTGTTGTTGATAAATACATTGAAAATGTTTGGAATCTAGGAGGGATGCTCAGCTTTTGAGCTCTGTCTGACATACAGCTATGTGTGACCTAGCACCACCTAGTGCCTGTGGCGCCGCTGTGAGGAGTGCTGGAGGCCTGAAAGGCAAAGCAGACATGCATGCCCTCAGTGCCATTGTGGGGGACCGATAGATAGGTTGCTTGGTGTGGTATCACTGGGGAGACAGAAGCAGACAGATCTCTCTAAATTGGAGGACAGCCTGGTCTACATAACAAGTTCCAGGCCAGTCAGAGATATACAGTGAGATCCTGTCTCAAAACAAAAAAAGAAAGATGTATAGTCAACAAGATGTAGGGAAAAAGAACATTTTAATACATTAAATACTGAGTCTTTCTTACTTTTTTGTAAGTTTCCTTGAAGCAAATAGTTTCAAGATTTTTGTTTTAATGAATCTTTAAGTCATTTTTTTATTTCTGGCTTTTTGGAAAGATAAGTAAAATTTCTTACAATATTTTGTATCAGGTCAAGAGCAGAGATAGAACACGAAGCACTGATTGATGGAAACCTGGCTACTGAAGCAAACCTCATCATCTTGGACACACTAGAGATCATCGTCCAGGTAAGGACAGGCCAGAGGCTTAACTATGGATTCGGCAGACGGAGATTGGAAAATCAGTTTCAGCCACACAATGGTGCTCAGACATCAGTAGTTCGAAGTAGCTGGTGATTCTCTAGTTATAAATTCTATTTCTTCCCAAGTTTTCAAATGTTTATTCTTTGAGGGTGCTTATAAAATCTACATCTGTTTGCCATATTCAAGACCTTGTCTTATGTTTCTAATAATGGGGTATTCCACTGGAATATATTTAACATGTAGCATAGAGATATGCAGGGCTTATTCTGAATCTTCTACATTTAAGCAGTAGTTTAGGTTTTATGTGTAATGACCCTATTTGGTAATTTTACATAACTATAAACTGCTTTTTCAGTCACTTTCTAGACAGTAGTACCCTGTTAGTGATGGGAGCCACTTAGGAAGTGTTTCAAGCAGTGTCCTAAGCAGTTCACAAGTGTTAACTTACATGGTCTTCATAAGAGAAAGGCTGTTGAGATGATCGCTGTCCTGCTCTCATGGATAACAGTAGTTAGGCACAGAAATGTTTCAGAGTGTCCCATGATCACAGGAAGAAAGGAGGAGAACCAGGGTGTGGATCCATTCCCAGGGTACTCCAGTTGTTTTAGTAAATAGTCTCACCTCTTTCTGGCAATCCTTTTCTTCTGCTGTCACTCTCTCAGGGTCTTAACTCAATACTGTTGTAATGGCTGCCTACTTCATAGCATTCTGTATTCTCTTTGTAGTCTGTTCTGTTCACTTCCTTAAGGTTATTCTTGTTATAATTTACTTGCTGCTATCCTGTTTGAAATTTTCAAAACTTAACGCCTTCAATATTTCTTGAAACTGGAGAGATGGCTCAGTGTTAGGGGCACTTGGCGAGTAATTGTGGAGGCTGCAGACCAGATTCTAGCACCTGCATAGCAAAGCCTGGCTTCTCGCATATGCCTCTAACCCAGTTCCACGAACATGAAGTCAGGGGCACCGAGGCTTGCTGGGTTTCAGCCTAGCCAGGAAGATACAAGCCCAAGGTTCAGAGAGACCCAGCCCCAAAGAAATAGTCAGAGCAGGGTAGAAGACACTCACCACCTTCTTCTGGCTGCATCTACACACATGTACAGCATGTGGAAAAACACAATGTGACAAATACTAAATAGTTTTTAAAATTCTCTATCTCTTCACTGCTTAATAACAAAAATGAGGAATTCTTCAGACTTGAAAAGGCTTTATATTTTGATGATCTATTAGTTGGACTAGGTCTAAACTACTAGAAAAAAAAAGATAGTGTAAATATTTTTATTAATTATTTTATTTATTTACACTTCAAATGTTGACCCCCCTGCCCAAGAGTATAAATATTTTCTAAGATAGATTATGTAAGGTGCTTGCTCAGGCTTCACTCCTTACCACACTACATTTCACTGGGCAAAGGAGCCACGTGTGTTTCTAAGGGTATAACTCATGGAGGAACTTGTCTTTAGTTCACACTTCTTTTTAGATTAGTTCCAAGTCCCCAGACAAAAGCCAGGATTCCTTTTCTTAAAGGAAGAAAGAGAAAAACTTATTTTTGATATATAACAAATGTTATCTGCCATGGGTACTTTTGCAAGTTCTTAAAGGCCTATGTCCAAGTTTATTTACAGATTTCCTAGAATGTACTTCCTGTTCTCCTGCCACTGGTCTGTGCTCCTCTCCCCACATACAGCATGAATTCTCTCTGGCTTTTTCACTCCTTTTCTCCTTCCATCCAAACGTGGTGTAGCGTCTCCTCTTGAAATCCTTCTAGCTTTTACCATTTTCCTATCTTGTAAATGTTTGTATTTTCATACATATTTTACCTACCTAGCCACATTATAGATGCATGTCTATTTTATATTTTAATATTTAAATTGCAGACTGTGTCTGTAACAGAATCCAAAGAGAGCATCCTGGGTGGCGTGCTGAAAGTGCTGCTACAGAGCATGGCCTGCAACCAAAGTGCAGTGTATCTGCAACACTGCTTTGCCACACAAAGAGCCCTGGTCTCAAAGGTGAGCTATTTTATCTGTGGTTGTCCCGTGTGACTTCACTTCCTTCTTTAGCACTGTTCGAGGTCATTTGCCACACTCACTGGTCAATATGTTATAAATTAATTTTAAACACTTAATACCCTTGGGCCTCTCATTCTCTCTTGAGAACTTGTATTGACTTGATTTCTTGATAATCAGCTTCCTGTCTAAAATCATTTTGTTTTGAGAAGAACCTGAATTCAGTAGCTGACTGAGTTGCAGGCTGCCCTTCTTTACCCTTGTTCCACTGGGTTTTGTGGTACTAGAGATTGAGCCTAGGACCTTGAACACGCCATGTGAGCACTCTTTGATGCAAGCACTCTTCTAGCTACATGGTGATGTAGCTTTCTCTTCTGCTCATTTATTAAGAATTAAATGTATGGGCAGTTCCGCTCTTGCTGTGTAAAGGTGCTGTGTGCTCTGCTGCGCCAGTTATTTCCTGTTTGTCATCCTCTCCCCACCCCTACCCCTGAAACATGTGCGTTTGGTTTTGTTTGTTTATGTTGTGCTCTTACATGACCATACTGTTCTTCATAATACACAACTGAAGCCACAACAGTTTATGTAGGTAATGTTTGTTATTCGACCTACCACATGGAAAAATGAAACTTGCCCATTGTCATACCTGCTGCCTAACAAGTGCCATCACCCACCTGTCTGGCTGTGATCTGCACGGTTGACCTTAACTAATATTGTCTCTTAACCATTTGTTTTAATTTCTGGGCTAACCTATCAGATTTCTAAGTCAGGCTATATTAACATACGTCTTTCTGG
>JADRCD010119191.1:0-10895 GCA_019843815.1 Montemys delectorum
TTTACTAGGCTCCTGTCAGCAGACACTTGTTGGCATCCACAATAGTGTCTGGCTTTGGGAACTGTATATGGGATGGATCCCCAGGTGGGACAGTCACTGGATGGCCTTTCCTTCAGTCTCTCTTTTCACACTTTGTCTCTGTATCTCCATCCATGGGTATTTTGATCCCCCTTCTAAGAAGGACCAAAGTATCCACACTGTGGTTTTCCTTCTTGTGCTTCATGTGGGCTGTGAATTGCATCTTGGGTATTCCAAACTTTTGGGCTAATATCCACTTATCACTGAGTGCATACCATGTGAGTTCCTTTGTGATTGGGTTACCTCACTTAGGATATTGTTTTCTAGTTCCATCCATTTGTCTAAGAAATTCATGAATTCATCATTTTTAATAGCTGAGTAGTACTCCATTGTGTAAATGTACATTTTCTGTATCCATTCCTCTGTTGAAGGATATCTGGGTAGTCACCAGCTTCTGGCTATTATAAATAAGGCTGCTATAAATATACTGGAGCATGTGTCCTTATTTATGTTGGAGCATCTTCTGGGTATATGCCCCGGAGTGGTATAGCTGAGTCCTCAGGTAGTACTATGCCCAAATTTCTTAGAAACTGCCATACACACACCTATGTTCACTTGATCTTTAACAAAGGAGCTAAAACCATCCAGTGGAAAAAAGACAACATTTTCAACAAATGGTGCTAGTTCTACTGGTAGTTAGCATGTAGAAGAATGCAAATCAATCCATTTTTATAGTCTTGTACAAAGCTCAAATCCAAGTGGATTAAGGACTTCCACATAAAACCAGATACACTGAAACTGATAAAAATGAAAGTGGGGAAGAGCCTCGAGCACATGGGCACAGGGGGAAATTTCCTGAACGGAACACCAGTAGCTTATGCTTAAGATCGAGTATTGACAATTGAGACCTCATAAAATTGCAATGCTTCTGTTAGGCAAAGGACACTGTCAATAGGACAAAATGGCCAGCAACAGATTGGGAAATGATCTTTACCAACTCTGTGTCTGATAGTGGGCGAATATTCAATATTTACAAAGAACTCAAGAAATTAAACTCTAGAGAACCAAATAACCCTATTAAAAATGGGGTGCAGAGCTAAACAAAGAATTGCCATCTGAGGAATATCAAATGGCTGAGAAGCACCTAAAGAAATGTTCAACATCCTTAGTCATCAGGAAAATGCAACCCTGAGATTCTACCTCATACCAGTCAGAATGTCTAAGAATAAAAACTCAGGTGACAGCAGATCTTGGCAAGGATGTAGAGAAAGAGGAACACTCCTCCATTGCTGGCGGGATTGCAAGAAGGTACGTATATTTGTTTTATCCTACAAAAATAGACTCTTGAAGAGAGAAACAAACAGTGAACAGTATTATTATCTTAGGTAGTATTAGAGTTTTACACAAAAATACTACTGATTAAATTCTCAACAGAAGAGCTGATGCTAGCTAATAAACTGAATTCTCAAAAATTAAATTGTCATCTCTTGTGTTTGTGGTATTCCTTGGAAGAACTCACTCTGTAGACCAGGCTGGCCTCGAACTCAGAAATCCACTTGCCTCTACCTCCCAAGTACTGGGATTAAAGGCATGCGCCACCACTGCCCAGCCTAAGTCAGGTTTCTATTTGGAAGGAAATTAAGCTTAGATACTCAGAAGATGTTGGCACAAAAGCAATCCTGCTCCTGGGAAGCAAGATGATGATACACTTTATAGGATGATGAAGGGGTATTTTAGATTTTTCTGATCATTGTAGCCTGATCCCTGTGGAATAAATTATGCTCATTCAGCACTACTAACACAAAACTGATGAAAATAACTCATAAAATTTAATCTAAATTAACATCCTATGCTGACAAAAGTCCAATCTGGATGTCTTCTTTTGGGTTTGACTTATATTAGTTGATCAATTTGAATTTAGCAAGTGATGATTTGTGATGTCCTTGTGTCACAGTGTAGACTTTATTATATCTAGTGAAATAGGAAATGAATACAGAAAGTAGTGGTAGCAGTTCCCCTGAGAAGTTGTCTCTGCTGTGTTGAATTATTTTGCCATCCCTGGTCTTACAACTCTCAAGGGCAAGTATGGTTACAAAGTGTGTCAACTCTGGTTGGTTAGGAAGGTTTTTTTTTTTTTCTTGTAAAAAAAATACTGGGTGTTAGTGGAACTCAGTGATTGGACCTGCATGCCACTATTAGCTTATCTAACACATTTTGGTTTAGATGTTTTCTCCAAGCTCAGGTGTTCCCTGGCCCCAGTGAAACAAAGTCAGAGGTAAGGTCTTTAACAGGTGATTCCTTGATGTAGCAATGAGGCCTCCTGGGATGCTAAGAGTGGGGGAAATAGTCTTCCTCCTATAACAAGAGTTGGCTATCTAGTGGCCAATGTTAAAAAGAAAACATAAATGCAAATAACAATATACAGATGGAGCAGAATATATTTAGGAATGTATGTATCTGTATCTATCTGTCTATATGTATGTGTATATGCCTGTAACAACAATTAATCAAACAATAGACCAAGAATTTAAAAAAGAGCAAGGAGGGGTATATGGTAGGATTTGGAGAAAAGGAAGGGAAGATGAAACTGATAAAACTCTTAAATCTCAAACAAACAAACAAACAAACAAAGAATATAATTAAAAATGGGTTGCTGGTGTGGTTATCATGATGGCTGGCTAGGTATTGCAGTGAGTCCTGATTTTTTTTTTAAAAGGTAAGTTTGTGGTATCTTTCTTCATCTCCTCAGTGCCCTATATTCCTGCCATCTCCTACATGCAGAGAGCTGCACCCCACACTTCTCCGCCTCCAGGAACAGAGAAATGTCTGCCTTCTCTTAGGAATGCCCGAGTCTTCTCAGGATAGTGCAGGCCAAGACACAGACCAAGACTTGCATTTATCCGATACATAAAGCCCATTTTATCATGTTTTTCTATTAATGCAAGTCTCATACATCAAAACATGATGAGTTTTACAATTTTGTTTTTAGTTTTAGAAAAAAAAATAACATCAGTAAAAACATCCAGTATTTGACTCCAATAAGCCACAATGAATTAATCTGATTTGTAGTGGATCAATTCTTGAAGAATTTGTTATAGTTGATATACAATTGCACCATCCTTTTTACTATAATTCTCTGTAAGTGTTTTGACACAAAAATGCAAACTCTCTCATTTTTATTTCATATTCATTGTATTTTCCTAGAATTATTAAAGTAGTGGTGTTACACTTTTTTTTGCAGACAAAGAAAACCAAGTTATATTGATGGATTCTACTTCATAGTTTATTATTAGAGGCTAGAAAATGCTAATTATAAATAAGAGAATATTTTGAATGTATATGATTGAGCAAAAATACACTAAAGAGTTTATCATTCTTGGAACACGTCTTTCTGTATGCTTACAGTATCTAACTCTTTGCTCTGGCTTTAGAGATGTGGTAAAAGGGACTTCCTAAGAAAGAGTTTTAATCAATTAGATTCTGTTGACACAGCTTCATCTCAGGAATTCTCATAAGTAATTTCTTACTTGAACTCTATGTTACCTACAAACCAGATGCAGTACTATTTACAGTCAGGGTTCTCACTATACCACCTTTGCTGTCTGTGTTTCACTTCTTCACATTGTAAGTTGTTTTCTAGGACATGTTATATCTCATTCCCTTTTCCTTCTCCAGGACTGGTTTCTGTAGTGTCTCTCCAAGCCATTGCTGTAGATAGGATAATGATGAATGCATCGATATTAAACTCTGAGTAAGGCAGAAGAAAAGTGAGAAGAAAGGAATCTCTATGTTAGATGTTCATTCAATGTCCTCAAACATGCCAAAGGCCAAGTCTTACATTCCACTTTGTACAACAACAAGTCCTAGCAGAGGAAAAATATCCTTAGGGATTCTGCAAGATGAAGAGAAAAAAAAAAGAAAAGAAAAAAAATCTATTGCTCTTGACCAAAATGCTCTACACATACAAGCTTCACCTTGGTATTGACTTGGCTGTATTCCCAGCAGAGATCTGTTTCAAAGTCAGGAAAGGGGCAAAGTATAGAACTCTAGGAAGTTGAGAGAAACCACAGACTGTATCCTATTTGCTGGTCTGATTTTCATAAACATTCCTTCCACAATCTGACAGGGATATTTGTCTTTCCAATACTCAGTAAACACTTACTGAAAAGTACTATGAATGTTGTCCAGCCCTAGCTGAGGTGCACCTTGTTTGGAGCAAATCCCAGTCTCTCAGTCAGGCAAAAGGTCCCACCTTCCCATTATTATAGCAGAAGCCTCTTTAAAGCGGAGACAGCTGCCAAGCTGTGGATGCACGTCACATAATGAAGACAAATGTCGCCTTGAAGCAAGTTCAAAGGGTGGAATTCATTTTGCCATGGAATGTTATTGCCTTCTAATTAGAGTGACATTTGGTCAGACTCATTCTATCTGGACTCAGCCCAGAGATGTGGAGTGAGAAACCTTTCTATATTCACCCTCATTTTCCCAAAACTCAACCGTTCCTTGTGTTGGGTGCATAATGGGTCTTGTTTTGATAACTCTGGCCTTGAAACCTGCTGATATTTTAGTTGTTCCTAGAAAGGTGCTAGAAGTGAAGACACTTGTACCATGAAGGTCAGTCTTTTAGAAAATGTTTTTCCAGGTTTGTCCATTTCCTCAGCAAATTCAGAGCTAAACAGCAGGTGATCATTGCTTTTACATTCTCTTTCCCCAAGGAAGAAGGCACCTGTAAGTCAACATGTGCTGCCCTTCCCCTTTAGATATTATGGTTAAGGGACTACAACTAGCCACTTGGTGATTTGTCAACTTGGAAACTGAAATCTTGCCTGTAATTAGATGTTAATATAAATTCAGAGCCTCTACACACATTCAAAATTGTAATCTTACACTGAATCTCCATCCCAATAAACTCATTATAACTTGAAAACAGCAAATTGAAAGTGTATTTAAAGCTATTATTTGTTGAAAGTCATTACTGAGAAGAGCAGTGCCCGATGGAGAATCTGTGAAAGCATGGCTCCTTAGAGTAAGTACTTGCCTGGCACAAAGAGAGGAGGTGCCACTGCCTATGACTGGCTTGGACACATCAAAACTCAAAGATTCAGGTGCAGAGTCTTCTGAGAGTGCACCTTTTATCTCACCATAAAGTTAGAATCCTAGACCAAAGGATGCTAAGCAGAGGAAGACTATATTCTTTCGAGTGTTAAAAAAATGTGGGTTGTTCATGGAAGGTCTTATACAGACCAGGGAAGCCAAAGTTCAAAGCTAGTGAACTGCCAATGGAAGAGGGTGTGTTTCAAGATTCTTGTGGCTGCAAGCTGGACCTCTATACTCCCAGGTTCTCTGTCATAGCTCTTAGGTGCCACGTGTCACCACATCCAGACTAATACTGTATCCGTGAGATTTTGTCAGTACATTTCTGCTGTATGAAGCCATGTGCTTCCTGACGCACTTGACATTCTGGCATGGACTTGATCTTAAACGGTACATCTTTATCTATCTCATGCCTTTATTTCTCTCCCTAATAAGTAAGGTTTATTTTATCATATAAAATCAAACAAAGCATGCACAACATATAAGACAATAGGATGCAAATTGCTTCTTGTATTAAATTTCCCAATTGTTAAGCAATAGTCTCTTCATTAGGATGATTAGCATACTCATTATAGTTACTTTAAATATGTGATATGATCATGCCAACATCTCTGCTGCATCTGCCAGTTTGTGATGTACATTCTCCTTTGAAACTTTGTTTGCTGCTTATTAAAGTGTCATAATTTTTTCTTCAAAATGAGAAAGAATGGGTGGTCTTAGTAAAAGTCTCTGAGAGAGGAATGGGTATTTGGTGTTGTGATGGTCAAGAGAGCACTCCACATTCCAGAATATAAAATTGGATCTTTAACACTACTCTACTCTGTTTTCTTCCTCTACTTCTTCTTCTTCCTCCTCTTTTTCCTCTTTTTCCTCTTCCTCCTCCTCCTCCTCCTCCTCCTCCTCCTCCTCCTCCTCCTCCTCCTCCTCCTCCTCCTCTTCTTCTTCTTCTTCTTCTTCTTCTTCTTCTTCTTCTTCTTCTTCTTCTTCTTCTTCTTCTTCTTCTTCTCCTTCTTCTCCTTTTCTTCCTCTTCCTCTTCCTCTTCCTCTTCCCCTTCCCCTCCTTTGTAGTCCCTCAAGTCCTTTTATGAGATGGGAGGTACTCCTAGTTTCATTCCTGGTACTGTGATAAAATAAATTGATGAAAAACAAGAGAAAAAGGAGTTTATTCCCATTTATTGATTCCAGTTTATAGTCCATCATTTTGGGGAAATCAAGGAAGGAACTTCAGCCACATGGTCACCTCATAACTACAGCTGGGAGGAGAATGTGATAAATGCATACATGTACACTTGCTTGCTGGTGCTCAGATCAATGTCTGTATACAAATAATTCATGACCACTTGCCTAGAGAATAGTGCTGCCTAGAGTAGGCTTGGTCTTCCAATATCAATTGATTTAATTAAGAAAATTCCCAGGGTCATGCCTGCAATCCTTCACTGAGTATCTTCCCAAGTTAGTGTATATTATGCCAGGTTTACAATTAAAGCTAACTACCACAGATGTCTGAAGTAAGGTGGAGTTGGACCTTTTTCTTCTTCCAAGTAAGTTAACTTCTGATAAAATCTTAATTTCACTTGAAGGTGACCATTAAGAAGGGAAGTATGGTCTAGCTCCTTTTCCAATACCACCTTTTACCTTCTCATGGAAAAGAACAAAAAACTGTTCCTCCTTAGCTAATGCTATGGCAACCCCTTCTAGTGTCACTGACTGATGGCTCCTCCCACCAACTCAGGGCACCCTCACTGAAGTTTCCAGGTTTCTTTGCTATACTTTACATGTTAAGGGTAGTTAAAACTGACTTAAATACATCATCTTCCTTAAATACTGTGTCTAATAGCATGCCATTTTATTATACCTCATATTGATGAAAGAACGTGTTTTTAGATCCTTAAATGAACCATTTGCCTATTCTATTTAGATAAGCAATTATTTATTAAAAATGTAGTGTGAAGCAATAACTTTGATTTGTACAGCCATTTCGTGATAAATGATTACTAATTAGTATGGATAATAGATTAATAACCGTGAGAACTAATACAGGAAAATGCTTATATAGGAAAATCTATACAACAAATTAAGGCTAAATATAGAAAGTAACAATAAAGTGAAATTTATCATCATCGTCGTCGTCGTCGTCGCCGTCGTCGTCATCATTGTCATCATGTGTATGAGGGCTTTTACTGCATGCCTCCTACCTGAGAAATTCAGATAAACAGAATTCAATTCCCTGAAACTAAAGCTACATATAATTGTATTTGTTCTGGAAATCATATTCCTGTTCTCTGGAAGAGCAGTCATTAATTTATCCAGCTCTTCACCCCAATTTTTTTTTAATATTGACATGGAAAAATCTGTTAACAATGACACCAAAATTATTGAGTGGAATTATGAAGAAACAGAATTAAATAAAAAATTAATCCCTAAATTATATTTTTAATTATGTTTATTCATTGGCAAAAAGGAATACATGTTTTTAAAAATGCGTCTACTGTGATCAGAAACTGAGTGCCGTAACATGGAGACGGAAACTGGAGTGTGTGCTTATATCCCCCTGCCTGCACAGACCAAGTCTCTATGCTTCTCAAAATCAATGAATAAGTAGAACATTAGCACTATGCAAATATGTGTCTGAAGCAGGCTCTCCCTGGATCTGTTGCCTTTGTTTGCAAGCAGTCAGTATTGTAAACTGTGAAGCAAATCCCAAATTGGATTTTCTTGGTCCCCAAAAACATATTCTGGATGCCCTGCTGGTGAGAGACCAGGGAAGCCACAGCAGTAATCTCTTAGCTATTCATAAATTCTCCTTTTAGAAAAAAAAAATAAAGTTGTTGTTTTAAACGTGAGGGTAGAGATGAGCTCCAAAGCCCAGAAACCATTTTCATGGAAAAATAGACAGCTCCTATACCAATAAAGACCTAACAGGGAACTCATCTTATCAACATAAATACTCACATCTGGTATAAATAAACAAGAAACATTCTTTTACAATTAATGCCCAGCTCATGAATAAGCACACACAATGGAGACAGAAATATTTAATTTTCCGTTGTAGAACATAATTAGAAATTTATTAAACAAAGTCAGGACACAGTAGAGATTTCTCAACATGCAGAGGCCCTGGGTCCATGCAGAGTGTGTTTGGGACTACTTTTGTCCAATATTAGACTATTATTTTTTGGAAATGATAATCAAGAAAAGCTGCATCTTTCTTGTTTCATTACATAGCTCATGAGTCTCTCATGCACTCTCTTCTACTTCCTTCAGGGAATCTAATGCAGTGTGATAAGATAAATGTCTGGATTTTAATGACAGTCACAACTAATTTGAAAGCCTTCCCCTGTTACTGATAATGCATGAGATTCTGAACAATGAAGATATGAAAAAACCCATTTCTCTTCCCTGTTCTTGCAGCTTGCTAACTGTGAGTGTTCACCTGGTATGAGCATCTAAACAATGGTTGATGTTATGAGACATCTTGGCACTCTACTGTGGTGTTTGACACAAATGAAATCCTTTCCAGTTTTACTTATTATTTTCCTAAACTGGGCATTGTAGTTGTTTCATCAAAGTTCGCTGGAGCTATCACTGAAGCCTCAAACAGTGTGAGAAGAACTAAGGTGCATCGCAGGTTTTCTGCATGCTACAGTATTGGAGTACATTGTATCTGAAGAGCTTAAGAGGGGCTAAAGATCACGCCTAGATCCATGTAATAATACAAGGTCACAGGCAGACAAGGATAGAGCCCTTAAAAGGATCATGGGCTGACTTTCTTCAGACTGTCATTTTTAAGGAATTCAAAAAGTCTGAATCAGAAGATGATGGGAAACTTATGCTAACGTTATGGCTAAGTTTTAAGGGTGAGAACAATGAGGTAATACAAAGAATTCTAGGTGGAAATAAAATAGATCAAAATGGTATGATTCTTGGCTTTGCTTTGTCATATTACAGAAAGCAGAGCCAGGTATTTTGTCCTCAGTGATCAGGGAAGGCTGTCCTTGTTCTCTGTAGGAATGACCCCTTCCAGCTGACTTATCTCCTTCTAGAGCCCAAAATGATACCGATGCTGGATCTTTGTATTCTAACCTTTCTTTCCCCTCCCCTGCCAGCCACCTTAACTCTTCTTTGTTTTGAAAACTAGCCACTTAGCAGGGCATCCTCTTTACTGGCTATTTATTCGACTGACCTGTGGGGGGAAGCTGGAATTGATACAGCAAATACCCTTTTCTAACAGGCCTGTAATTGTGTTAGTCCTTTATGAGGCCATTGCTGTAATTACACCAAAGGTTGTTATCAATCCCATTGGAAGCCATCTCTCAGCAGATGCCTGGAGGACACTTTGCAGCTTGTATCTCCCTCATCAGCCATTTTCAAGGCTCCCTGTTCTTCCCTGTGTATTAGAGGACACTCTGAGAAGGTACAAGGACTACATGATCCAAATGGAGAGTGAGCAATTTGACAAGAAGCCAGCAGGCACTCAGCGCAAAGCTAACTACCATGAAAACACTTCCTGCACAACAAAGGATACATCGAAACCTCATCGCCCTAGCGTAGGAATTAGAGGAACAATCGTCTGATTATGATTTAAAAAAGAGCATTACGTTCTATGTTCAGCCATAATTGGTATTTATGACAATTTATGTAAACAGTAATGAAGCCCGCGTGATTTTTGTGAGGAAATTGCATTATGACACCAATGATCATTACTGTTAATTTTCCTGAAGATGACGGCAATCAGAAGCAGAGTTTCATTGTAAATAGGTTAATTTAAAATTCAAACACTGCTGGTGCTTCAAAATGAGTTCACATTTGATTTTAGAGAGCTTTGGCTCAGGTTTTATTTCCATGTCAAGTTAAAAAAATGTTTGAATGACTGACATATGTCAGTATCTATGACTCTGTGCTACAATGTCATTTCCTATGTTAGATGCACACTTACATACAGGTTGCATGCACATTTACACAAATGACATTGTAGCATAGAGTCATAGATACTGACATTTTAGCTGGAGTCATGGGTAACAAAGTGGGTTCCGGGAGTTAAACCCAGAGGTCTTAGCTTCTGAGCTGTCCCTTCAGTTCTTGACAATTCTTGTGCTGTTGTTGTGCTACAAAAAAAGTTTAAAACTGATTTCAAATAGAATCACAGAATATAGTTGTCATAAACTCACTTAACTGCTTTACTATGTAAGTGAAGAGTGACATATTAATGCAGCCTATTATTTCTAATGCATGTTTGAAAATTGCCTAATCAAAATTTTAACAGGAAATAAAAACACAAATGCATCTCTTTTTATTGACCTTGGATTTCTGGCTAGTTATTGAATTAAGTTGATATTCTGCCAGCATGTGCTTTTAGGCCAGCACAGTTAGTTAATAATTTCTTTTTTCTTTTTGTGCTTTTAAGGTATATGCTTCCCCGGATGTAGATCGATTCCTGTCAACTTGTCTAAGCACAGTGAAAGTGTCTAATTTTCACCTTTTGACTCTTTAAAATGTGGCAACAAGTTTAATATTCTTATAGATCTCTCTCAAAACAAATGTCATAAGAACAAGGCTTTTAAACAAGAAAAAATGGGGAGGAAATTCCTCTAAATTTTCCTGTATATCCCTCACATATTAAGTAACATACAAGTAACTATGTAATATATTTTCACATCTTTTTATTTGTAAGATAGAGACTGAACTAGGTAATTTATTAATTCTTTCTACTTAGAAAGGAAGATATTTTTGAGCTGAGGATGGAGTGTATCATAAGTACATAAAGTCATGCCTGGTGGCTACCC
>JADRCD010119200.1:0-13782 GCA_019843815.1 Montemys delectorum
TCTCTCTCTCTCTCTCTCTCTCTCTCTCTCTCTCTCTCTCTCTCTCTGTGTGTGTGTGTGTGTTTGTGTGTGTGTGTGTGTGTGTGTGTGTGTGCGCGTGTGCTCGTCCATGTGTGGGACTACTTTCTTATTTTTATGATTATAATTTAATTATATTTCCTTTCCTTTCTTCCTTCAAATTTCACATGAATCACATCACAATATTTTTCAAATTTATGTCTATCTTTTACTAATTTTTATTACATGTATACATATATATACATATGTATTCTTAATATAACCTGATCAATAAAATCAATAAATTGATGTATGTTCTCAAGGTGACCTTCTGCTAAAACACAAATAATTGGTGTGATCTTCACTGAGGATAGCCACATCCTCCTTTTCCAGCTTTCCTCAATTGTATATTGTTCTTCGAGTATGGTTAAGTCCTTGTGGACTTTTTCCCATCAAGTTTAGCTCAATTTCAGATGGTCAGGATACTGAAACAATTGATCAAGCTTCTAATACTATTCATAGAATCATTATTATAACAAAACTCCCTGATCACCTGGATCTCACTTTTTTTTGCTACTTTTATTGTACCATGAACATTAGGTGTAAGAATATTTCATGGATATATCTATTATGAACTTGCAACCTTGGATGGGCGGAACTTCTGGGAGCCTATGAAGGCTACTCTAGCTAAGACTCCTAGCAGTGGGGGATATGGAGCCTGAAGTGACTACCTCCTGTAGCACGGCAGGACTCCCAGTGAAGGGACACTGTTCCCCCAATAAAACCTTCAACCCCAAATCTTTCCTATCTACAAGAAGTGCAGGGACAAAGATGTCACATTGACTGAGAGAATGACCAACCAATGCCTTTACCAATGTGAGATCTATCCCTTGGTCAAGAACCAAACCTTAACACTATTAATGATACTCTGTCAGGAACCTAGTGTACAGGAACCTAGTATAACTGTTCTCTGAGAAGCTCCACCCAGCAGCTGACCAAAACAGATGCAGACACCCACAGCCATACATGATATGAAACTCAGGAAGTCTTGTGGAAAATTTAGAGGAAGTATTGAGGAACCTGGAGGGAATAGGGACAGCAGAAGAACATACAAATAAAAACAATGGGCAACAAAGGAGAAAGGCAATCAAAAGTCATATATAGCTATGATGCTGTAAACCTCATCAATAAGCAGCATAGTATTATAACCTCAAGTGTGCAGTGGTACCACACATAACTTTGTGTCATCTAGTACCACTCTAATTGCCTTTATGGCCTGTTCAGAAGGAGACAGTGCCTAATACTAGAAGCATAGTTGATTATTTGGTGCTACTGAAGTTACAGATAATGGAGAATTCTCGACTGTAAACTTACTAATCTAATATAACAATAAAATCCTATATAACAACAAAATATTATATATTAGTCTAATCTAACAACAATTTATAAAAATTTGTCTGAATATGCTAAGATAAATTTAGCCTTCTCCATTCATACAGAAACTCCTCATTGTAAAAGGTGATTATTTCACAAAACCATAACCAGTCAAACTATAGAGTTGTGTAGCCCATTCTCCCTCTCTTCTCAATACCAACTTGTCAATTTAGGGCTATGTAAGTGTGCAAGGATATATGGATCTCTAATGAAATTTTGGTATCTTCTGAGGCCAAACATTACTAAAGAAAACTAATTCACCTTTCTCCAGCAGTCCATCAAATGCCAATGCCAACTAAAATAGGAGTGGGACTTCCTGAGGATTCCATCAGTCCTGCTAAGATTTTATCTACCTTGATCTGTATAAGTCTTATATATACAGATTTAACTGCTCACAGCTCATGTGTGCAACTTTCATGTTGTTCCTACTACCTTTGGTTCATTTGATACAGTTATATTCACCAAACTTACCAAATAATGTAAGTTGGCTGGCCAGAAAAACTCAGCAATCTTAACTTAATGCCATAGAATTGCTTGCCCAAAGCACTAAACATGGATTTTTACCTGCATATTCTAGATATATACTCAGAAACACATAATTTTAGAGGAATTTTGTTGCCCACTGGGCCACCATCAGATGCAGGTATATTTGACCTTAAAAGTAAAAAGAGTAGCCCATTGACTATAATTCAAGGACTGCAAGAATATTTGCTCTATATATTCCAGAAATCTCTTTCTACCACAACATTGAAGATCATCTTTGACCTATTCCTAAATTTTCAACGTTGATTCTCTGAAATTTTAGAAAATGGGAAGTATCTGCATTGTTCTCTTGTGAGCCACAGGTAGTGGAATAACTCTCCACTAAATGCTACAACACATACAAGACAGACAAGCTTCTAACAAAATATTCTTTCATATTGTCATTTACAGTAAGGTTGATTTTAGAATTTCTACAATATTAAAGTGGAAAAGAGAGTCCCCTATGTCTCTCATTTTTATATTTGGTCTACTTCTTACCACCACACTATGTTGAAGTGAACACTAAAGATAAGAATGATACAAAACCTATAGGTAAATTTCAATATTGTACCAACTTCCCTCAAGTGTCATCATTTCACAAATCATAGCCCTACCATGGTAATAGAGGTTTAGTGATTCAAAGCCATATATGAATTGTTCATGATAGAATATAATGTGAATGATAATCAGTAGTCTTAGTATATGATCATGGAAATGAATTATGCCAAACACTACAAACCTAGCCAACTCTCCACAGGCAGTGAGATTATCAATCTTGGAATACAATCTACAGTGGCCAATTTATTTATTTATAATCACATTCTAAATACTTATCTTTATATCCACAGATTAGTGTAAGACTCACCATCAGCAAAACAACTTCATTTTGCAGCAGAAAGTGAACATTACAGTATACCACTGGTAAAAATGTAACTGATTGTGGTATGCCTAATATCAACTGTTAAAGTAAAAACATCATCAGCACCCAAACATCAGAGTATTGTAGAAGTGATGGAGAAACTACTGTAAATCCAAAGGGACAATATGCCTGCTTTGAGAAATACCCTTCTGTATGTGAAAGAGAAGCTGTATCCATGAAACTTCAATCATAAACATTCCTAAAAAGGAATGATATGATGAGACTCCAAGTTTAAATGTTGTTGGTGATATGGAGAAAAATCACAAGGCTACCTAAAGGGCTATGAGTAATAATGGACTTTAAGAAATGGAGAGTCAATTTTCTCCTATAATGATCCTTTGAAAGTACAGAATATCTGAAGAATTCAGTACTAAAAAGAAACTATAAACATGTATAAACATAAACACACCACATAATGCATATATGTATATATGTGTGTGTGTGTGTGTGTGTGTGCGTGCGAGTGTGTGTGTGTGTGTGTATGTGTGTGTGTGTGTGTATGTATGTGTGTGTGTATGTGTGTGTGTATGTGTGTGTGTGTATGCTCAATACTTCTTGAATACAGCAGTTAGTCATCAGATATACATCATTATATTTATGGAATTACAAAATTCATAACAATGTGCCTAGAATTTGAAATCAAATGGGACATATATGAGAGTTGCTGTGGATAAAAGATAGAATGGTATAAGTAATCATTAGATCATATACACATGTATGAATACATGAAAAATACTTTAAAACTTCCTAAAATATATAATTTAAAAATGGAATTTAATAGATTCACATTACAAAATGTGATAGTCCTCAACTAATCATTTAGGTCACCAAGTAAAGTGTGGAGTAGTGGAAATGGGTTAATTTTTGAGTCATTCACTAATGGGGTCACATAGACTCTACAGCCATCCCAGGCACCAGCCACAAGGATATCTGCTACTCTATACAACTTAATTTTGAGGCCTATTACTGGAAATGCAGCTTATTTATGATATCATACACAGAGAAATTGAGCTGGAGAAAAATTAGAAGCTTTACTATTACTGACTAGAAATTCTGGTATTGGAAGGTACTCATAACTGGTAGAAAGAAGAAATCATTAATACTACCCAGATACAAATGATGCAACCTACAATAGTGATGTGCCTGTACAATACACTGGGAACTCATTGTACAAAAGTGTTTGAAGTAATCATTTAGGTTTATGAATTCATGATGCAACCCATAAAGCAAAACCAGTAGAGAATATTGTTAGTGTGACAAAAAAACAGGAGCCTAGATGGGACAGGGGCCTAGTGGAAAACCTGCTAATATTATTTTGCTAAAGGTATCTAGTATTAAAATGACTCCCATAGATAAGCATGTTTTCAACAATTATTAACAAAGCTTCTACTTGTAGTAGATGGGACATGACATAAAGACTCACAACTGTACAATATGCCAAGAATGAGAAACTTTGGAGCACTTACTCCTAAATGAGATGTCTTAAGCAAACGTCTTAGTTCATGCCTCAATTTTTCTACAGAAGAAGGATATAAAAAGATTGTCAGAGCCAAAGGTGGTGAAAAACTCCAAAGAAACAGAATCTTCTAGACAAGTAGGCCTGGTAAATTTGAACTCACAAAGTCTCTGATAGCAAGAAAGACTTATATGAGTTAAATTAAATTTCTCAAGCCCCATAGGCATAACAATCAAATTCTTCAACAGTGGAAGCTTTTCATTCAGTTCTTAAATAAAACCAACACCTGTTGCAAACACCTTTACTGTTTTAGAAACTGCTAGATTTTTTGTGGCCAATAACTATTAGGGAAGTGTACTGGATAGTTTAGTATGTCAACTTGACACAGGCTGCAGTTATCACAGAGAAGGGAGCTTCAGTTCAGGAAGTGCCTCCATGAGACCCAGTTGTGGGGCATTTTCTCAATTAGTGATCAAGGGGGTAGGGCCCCTTGTGGGTGGTGCCATCTCTGGGCTAGAAGTCTTGGGTTCTATAAGAGAGCAGGCTGAGCAAGCCAGGGAAGCAAGCCAGTAAGAAACATCCCTCCATGGCCTCTGCATCAGCTCCTGCTTCCTGACCTGCTTGAGTTCTAGTCCTGACTTCCTCTGGTGATCATCAGCCATGTGGAAATAAGCTGAATAAACCCTTTCCTCCCCAACTTGCTTCATGGTCATGATGTTTGTGCAGGAATAGAAGAAACCCTGACTAAGACAGGAAGTAATTTATTACTAGCCCTAGAATCTCCAATGTACTATGTTGTAGCTTTGACAAACATCCTCTTTTATCTTTTCTGTACCTTTTAACAGAATCACCTCTCCTATACACCATTTGTAAAATAATCATAAATGCATGATTCTTTAGATGCATTCTCATGTTTATTAAATGAAAAGCTGCAAAATGCTCAAAGATTACATAATGATAACTACATAGAAAAGGGGGCATATAGTATATGGGCAAAACAGTGATGTAAATGTCTGAGCCATTACACTATATATAATAATAGGACTCCTGTTTTAACATTGATAAAGCACTTGGAACAACCACTGCCATCTGTTCTGAGCAAGTGTCAGCTGATCTCAGGAATTTAAAGCTATGGAGATACTAAATCAAATACAATCCGTATGTAACACAGCATTCAATCTTAGCATCTGTTATTTCTTCCTCTCATCACTATTGGATACAGTAGCATGGACAGGAGGCACTAAGTCTTCCACAGAGAATCCCCTCACTTTACCAACAATATTTGCTTTGGTACATATGACTCCTTTTTCTCTGCTCTATACAAGGCAAATGACAAAGGAGATGCTGTTCTTCAGTGCTATAGCTACTAGTTAGTTGTATTCCCTGGGGTAGCAGGATGGCTCAGTTTTTCTACTGTGATTTTAGTTCCAACTTTAGCCTACAACCCATGTTACCTGAGTACTGCTGGAGGTCCTAGTTATGCAAATTATTCCCACCCATAACACTTCTTTTCACAGAAGAGAATGAAGCACTGATTAATACAGAGACATAATTACACTGAGTAGAGACAGACTTGTCTCCACCTTCTATTCAATTCTAGGTGAGTGTTTAAAGCCATATTCATTGAGAAAAGTAATTGCTGTCTTCAGTTATTTTTCTTAGGAACTTCCCACGCTAGACTTCACAAACCACCCATAGCCCAGCTCTTCTGCTTATTCTTTCCTTTCCTTCCTCCAGCAATCAATCTCACTTTACAGATAATCTTTGAAAGTTGGTGAAACTACATAAATCTGCTAAAGCCTCTCCAACTATATAAAAAAAAAAACAGAGTTCATAAAAACCATAAAAAAACTCATGCCAGCCACAAGACCCTTGCTTAGTACTTGCTTTTGTTAGTCAGTGAACATTACTTCCTAGAGTGGATATTTTTTTGTATATCAGTCTCAGTCAACTGAATATCAATTATTTCTTTCCTCATACCTAGTTCCCTCAGTAGTACTTTTTCAACCTCTACTATCTTCCAGTATCTAATATCCATAGAGACTTTCTCTAGTGTTGGAAGAGTATTTATTATAGCTCATAAGAGATAATTAATGAGAAACTGATTACCATCTATGGTCTCCATTTATGAAGACTATGTCCAAAAGGGAATATAAGGATATACTGCTCAGTTTCTTTGCTTCCACAGCTCACACACTGATCCAATCTATCCCCATATCTAGTGAACACACAGGACAGGCTGGGAGAGTTCTTTGATGACTGAAACTTTTCTGTAATTCTAGCAGTTTCAGTGTTGAACAGTCTCTGATGAACATTTGCTCAGACACCTGAACATAATGAAGAGTAACATCTGCATATTGGCTCAGGGATTTTTCCATTTATCTTTAGCAAAGGCAAGACTCAAGTTGTATCTTTTGATTTTCCTGTCATTCCATTCCTATTACTCTAAGATTCCAATGGGTAACAGGTCTCTGGGTGGAAGATGGTGGCAGGAATGTTAACGCAATAGAGAAATTTGTACAAGTTTCTTCTTCCCACAGACACATACTCTCAGCTGGCTCTATTTTGCTATGGTTAGTGCATGGTCCAAAACACCAAGTTGGATTGAGAAAGTGGTCAGAAATGGCAGCACTATCCACATTGACCTTTACAGTTTTATCTAGAGTGAAGCTTCCTTTTGCCTTATAACTCAGGAAGATATTTTTTCCATTAATCTCCAGTCCCAGATAAGTCTCCTCCCCAAACTCTGCCCGGGAAATTGCCACAAAGCCATTATCAAGCCCACTGCTCTATAGGAACACAGTCATTCTGTTTCTCCTTATTTTGGGGGGTTCTCATTGACTGGAGATTCCACCTGTACTAGGCCATGTGACAGAGATATCTTCTCAGATGAGGGTTGCTTGAGTGATTTCCTGGATAGTCAAGACTATATACAAGTTCTTCAACTGGGTATATGACCTTGAGTATAGGACTTCTAAAATCCTGGATAAAAGTTGTTGGAATAAACCTCAAAGAAACACTTTTTGACCCTGTCCAAATAGCTATGCTTTCCTTGACCGAGAGTTGTCTGTGCCTTTCAGTTTGAAATAGCTTCTGTTCATATTGGTCTCTCTTCTTCCCTACATCATGTTAAGCTTCATTTGAAATCTAAAAGTTTCCAGGCAGGAGGGATGCATGCCCTTAATCCCAGCACTTGGGAGGCAGAGGCAGGTGGATTTCTGAGTTCGAGGCCAGCCTGGTCTACAGAGTGAGTTCCAGGACAGCCAAGGGCTATACAGAGAACCCTGTCTCAGAAAAAAAAGAAAGAAATCTAAAAGTTTGGGGGAATTGGTCTTTATTTTCTTATTGATTTAAGTTTTATTGCATTATGATGAGAAAAGATACATGATTTCAATTTATCTGAATTTGTTAACATTTAAAAAATATTTTAAGTAAATAGAATTAAATCACATTCTTGTTTCCATTTTGTACCACAACTCTTCCCAGATACTCCCTTCAACACCTACAATACCTTACTTTTGTCATATTCTTTAAAATTTATAAATATTATAGCCAGGCGGTGGTGGTGCACACCTTTAATCCTAGCACTTGCGAGGCAGAGGCAGGTGGATTTCTGAGTTCGAGGCCAGCCTGGTCTACAGAGTGAGTTCCAGGGCCACCAGGCTACACAGAGAAACCCTGTCTCGAAATACCAAAAAAAGTATAAATATTATAACAATAAAAATGAGTATTTTGTTTGATATAAAACAACAATCAATTTAACAGTCTTATGTAGATGCTTGTCTACAGCAATACTGAAAATACATATTTTTCTCAATATAAATTTCAAATAACTCCAAACACATTAACTGTATATTACCTGTATACAGTTAAATATATAAAGTCTTTTTGTGTGTTTGTTTGTTTTGTATGTATTAGAGCTTAAAATCTTGGCTCTTACTTTGGTACAAGCCCAAAATAAGAACAATTTTTAGGCATTGGATTTCACTGTAATAAGACTATATACTTCAGTGATCCTCACATCACCAAAGGATTTTACCTCCATCATAGCTAAGCTGAGAGTTGATAGTTCTGCTGCACCAAGGAATGAATTGTAGGCTCGATTTTTGGATACAGACTTCCTGCTATGGTCAAAGCTATTTGACTGGAGTGAGTGTCTTTATTCTCAGCCCACAAAGAACAGGTTAAATTCATTTAAGAAATAGTGTATGTATTAAGATGTTCTATCCATAAAGTCATCCACCAACTGTTTCAATGAACAATGGTTCTGCTTGGAGGTGGCACAGACATTGGGTGAGGATAAGAATTTGGTTCATTGGCTGTGATAATTTGGAAAGCATTCATCTCAGAGAAAGAGCAACTTATAAAGTGCTCGTCTTCAAATGTGATACATTAGTTAACAAACATCAAGCAAATCATTCAGTCTCACTCTTTGTTGTTCTCTTACAAGCCACCTCCCAAGTTAATTCTCTACATTTCTTTTGGCTGTATAAATACTTTTGAAACATGTAAACTGTTCTGAAACCCATAGTATAGTGAATAACATGAAATAAACAATACTACTAATAGAGAGACGGAGATAGGAAAAGCCTTATTTCAAGACTATTATGTGGTGCTCAGCAAGGCACTGTCACTTACAAACCAGCAAGTGTATATGGATTGTACAATATTTGACCTATTTTTCCAATTACCAAATTAGAGAGACCATTGGATGACAGTCAAAAAATTTCTAATTCCTCATATTTTTGGATTTACATCAATTAGGATATGTTGGTAATATTAGTTTACATATTAAAATATTAAGAAAAAGTAATTGTTACTTCATGTTGTTTTTGTTGTAAGAGGTAGAATTAGGTTTGTGTGGGTTTGTTGAAAGATTACTTTCTTTTTCTAGAGTGTAGTTTTGCTCCTTATGTTGATGTTTTTCATCTATTATCCTTTGTAGGGCTGGATTTGTGGAAATATATTGTGTAAATTTGGTTTTGTCATGGAATATCTTGTTTTCTCCATCTATGGTAATTGAGAGTTTTGCTGCATATAATAGCCTGGGCTGGTATTTGTGTTTCTTAGGGTCTGTATGACATTTCTCCAGGATCTTCTAACTTTGCTTTCATAGTCTCAGGTGAGAAGTCTGGTGTAATTCTGATAGGCCTGCCTTTATATGTTACTTAACCTTCTTCCTTTACAGCTTTTAAAATTCTTTCTTTGTTTAGTGCATTTGGTGTTTTTATTATTATGTGACAGGAAAAATTTTTTTTCTGGTCCAGTCTATTTGGAGTTCTATAGGCTTCTTGTATATTCATGGGCATCTCTTCCTTTAGGTTAGGGAAGTTTTCTTCTATAATTTTGTTTGATATTTACTGGCCCAATACATTAGGAGGCTTCACTCTCTTCTATATCTATTATCCTTAGGTTTGATCTCCTCATTGCGTCATGGATATTTTGGATGTTTTCAGTTAGGAGCTTTTTGATTTTTTGCATTTTCTTTGACTGTTGTGCCAATATTTTCTATGGTATCTTCTGCCCCTGAGATTCTCTTTTCTATCTCTTGTATTCTGTTAGTGATGCTTGCATCTATGACTCCTGATTTCTTTCCTAGGTTTTCTACCTCCAGGGTTGTCTCTCTTTCTGACTTTTTTATTGTTTCTATTTCCATTTTTGGATTCTGGATGGTTTTGTTCATTTCCTTCACCTGTTTGATTGTGTTTTCCTGTATTTCTTTGAAGGATTTTTGTGTTTCCTCTTGAAGGGCTTCTAACTGTTTACCTGTGTTCTCCTGTATTTCTTTGAGGGAGTTATTTAATGTCTTTCTTAAAGTCCTGTATTTTAGATCTGAATCTTGCTTCTCTGGTGTGATAGTGTGTCCAGGACGTGCTATGGTGAGAGAATTGGGTTATAATGATGCCAAGCAACCTTGGTTTGTGTTGCTTATTTTCTTATGCTTGCTAACCAACATCTGTTTATCTCTAGTACTCACTGCCCTGGCTAAATCTGACTAGAGCCTGCCCTTCCTGTGATCCTGGTTGTGTCAGAACTCCTCAGAGTCAAGCTGTCTCTGTGATCCTGTGATTCTGGAATCCTGTGATTCTGAGCTTATTATAGCGCCTGGAAGTGGAGCTTCCTCTGAGGGTTGTAGGACTGGCTGCAGAGTTTGCATCCAAGGTCTGCTCCAGGATTTCGTCTTTTATACAGCAATGTGTATGCAGATGCTGACAGTATCCAGACATGCACATTGTCATGAATATTGTACAATCCTGTATAACAATGTTGTGTATAGAATGTTCCCCAATTATATCTGATTGGTTAATAAAAAGATGAAAAGCAAATGTATGGGCGGCAGAGATATCAAGGCTGGACTTCAAATTCTAGCCTGGGATTCCAGGGAGAAGTGCCAGGTAGCAGGAGTTCACCATGAAGCAAGTAAGGATCCAGGAGAAGTGCCAAGAGGTGAAGGAAGAAGAAAAAAGTCAGCATGAGGGCAGGCATGAGGAAAATTCTCCAAGGGAGTTCTCTATTAGGACAGAGAGCTACAGAAGAATGAGCGAAGTAGAGACTAAATGCAAGTAACTCAGGGCATGTGAATGGGTAGATTCTAAGATAGTATAGAGGGCTGGGGATACCTGTTCAGTTATGTTGCTTAAGGCTTATTGAATAAATGTTTAAGTTCTTCATATCAATTATTTGGGAACTACTTGGAATATGTCAAAATTACCTCTTTTAATTCATCTTACAAAAATTCTGTGCAGAAATTCAAGAAGGAAAAATGAAATCCATTAGTAGTCTGAGATCTACACACAGTTCATATTCCCTAGTTCACATTCACTCAAAATCACTCATCCCCTTAATGAAGGTGGAAGGGCTATATTCCTCTTGGGCAGTCATTCTTTTGTTTTTGCTCTCCACTGGTCTCTGTTCTCACCCCCTTTTGTTTTACTCAAATATACTCTGACTTCCAAATAAGAGGCTCTCTCTATTCAACTGGACCGTGCATCTAATACCTCCAAAAATATTGGGACATAGCTCAAGGGACCTAACTTGGACACAGTGTATTTATTTCTTGAAGAATCAAAAGTCTCATCTTGGAATTTGCTCAGTTGATGGCTCTTAGAGTTTTCCACTAGCCCTGTGGCCTCTTAACTCCTGGAAGGTAACAAGTGTTTAGGCACCCCTCCTACATATCATATATATTTTGGAAATAGAATAGTTGTACAATAGGTGGAGTTTAGGATTTAACCTATATTTTTACCTTGGTTACGTGTATCTACCATCTTTTCCAAATTCCACAATTTTGGTCGGAAAAACAAAAGGCCTCGCCATAATGTTTCAGTCACAATTTGGCTTCACTGAACATTGGCCCATGACCAGGGCTGGTCTGATGTGTAGACATTGTGTTTTAATATTTAAACTGATTTGAATATATTATTTAATGTAATGTAATGGAGAATCCTCACAGACCCAATCCCTATATGATTAGAACCTCACCTTAACAGTTCTTATCCCTACATCTCAGTCCCTCCTTTGTGTTATGCCCAGAGCATGAACTTAATTATATCGTCTTCCTCTTCTCCCAAAGGGCCCATGAGAATTGGGAAATGAAGTCAAGATAATGTTCCAGTCTGTAACACTCGCCCAAATGGCAAAGAATGACTCCAGAATCCTTGGAGTAGAACCTGATAATGTAAATTCAGCAGCCACTTCTATTTCCTCCCTCCTGAGGCCTCAGGATACACACAGTAGCCTTGCCAGTCAGTGAGTACATGATCCTACCTCAGAAGAGTCACCAAAATGTTTCTATGAAAGACATTTTCTTTCTATATTGAGAAAAGCCCATTGGATTTGTGTCTTGAAATGGAAACTGAAGAAAGAAATACACAGGGTTGTGCCATCTCTACCGACATGACTACCATAACTGGTATATAAGAGCCCTTACATTCTTGGGACATCTTTGCCTTATACATAACATCTGCCCTGGGTTCTGCCCCAAAGCCCAGATACTCTTTCTTTTGGTTTTATGCTTTTCTCTTTGACAGTCTCATGGTTGTCAGTTCTTGTATTGTTGACAGTTTGATATCTTTAAAAATAGAAAAAGTACTGGTTAATCATTTCAGGTTGTTGTCCTCTATTTGAAAGTATATACAAATTGATTATGAAAATATTGATCACTGGAATCACTCTTACAGATACTTAGATATCTTTTGGGTGTGTATAATATTAGAAAAGTCACATGCAACTTCACTGAAAAGCTAGCTCTGTAGAAGGGGTTTAAAAGTAACACCACAAACTCCAAGCCTCCTTGTTTCAAAGTTTATTTAAAACCCTCTCCTCTAATTCTGGCTGGGCTCCTGATTCTGTGACAGGGAGAAGACAAACAAATGAACAGCCAGGAAAAAGATAATACATGTTTCAGAATACTTATGAAATAAACTATTTCAAATAAAGGCCACTATTAGTAACCTAATTGAATTAATATTTCTATAATTAAACCAACTAACTGGATATTCTTCATGGATAGCTCTCAGTAATAACTCTAACATCTTAGTTTTTGATAAGGATACCTCAACTAAATTCTCTTAGAAGACAGAAAACAACTAAACCAAACAGAGACACAAGCAAACAAGTAAAATTCTTCTATGTGCTGCTTGACTAATTAATGTTTCTCTATATTTTCTCTATAGTTTACCTAGAAACATACAGGGCTTAAAAATTAACATCAAGTATACAGGTAATATTAACATACTGTATTACATGTATATGTCATTTTGGTTTGAGCATTTATCGTGGTGATGATGCACAATATCTCTTAAACTGAAAACTCCCTTATTCCAGAGTTGAGATGTAATGTTTAAAATATTTACTGTTGAACCTTAATTGGATCATTGGACCTTAGCCTAGTGTTCAGTCACATTTCCCATGTTATATAAAAATGAATCCTAATTATATTGCATCTCAAGTTTTTTTTTTTCTTTTGGAAAAACTAGGATATACATGCTAAAAGTTAAAAATGTGACACAAAGAAAAGATTTGATAAATAATGAATTAGTACTCCTGATATTGCTTAACACTTATGTTACAAAATTGTTTATACAATAAATGGTAAGTTTATTTGTTACTGTTTATTTCATAGTATTTATGTTTTTGACCAAAATATACAATACATATATAATAAAATGGTTAGCAATTACCAGCATTTAAATCTCTGATATCTTCCCCCTGCCCCACAGTAGGTTTTGTTTTTTAAAAATGGATGTCTTGTCTTTGAAACTCTTGCTGTAAGATAAACATTTTTTCTTGTTACTTGTAATACCCTAGAAGTCATGGTTTTTAAAACAAAAATTCTATGCAGGGACAATATTAAATTAAAACTTGTAACAAAAATTATGTCACACATCTACATACAGATAAACTTCCTTTATTATTCTGTATATATATATATTATATATACATATATATATGT
>JADRCD010119210.1:0-13782 GCA_019843815.1 Montemys delectorum
TGTGTGTGTGTGTGTGTGTGTGTGTGTGTGTGTGTGTGTGTGTGCATGCGCGTGTATGTGTTTTGTTTTGTGTAGATTAGAAGATAATGACTGTCATTGTGATATTTTCGTAATGCACTTTAATTATATTATGTTTCTTTATTTAAAATGTTTGTTTGTTTATGTGTCTGGGTATATACATGCCATGCTGTGGCAGTCAGAGGTCAGCTTTGGAGAATCAGTTTTTCTCCTCCATTACAACACCATGTGGGTTCACAGGACTAGACAGAGCTTCAGACTCAGTGGCAAGCACTTTTACTCATGAGCTATCTTACCAGCTCCTGGCATGTCTCTTTTTAATTTTCACTTTTTGGAATTAGAGGAAACATGCAGTACACGTCTTTATGTCTTATCTGCCTGCTGTGATGATCTGTGGTCCCACTGTTTTTGCTTTTGTCTGTTTCTTCTAGCTGACATGATTCTTTTCTCATCTTTGTGGCACCACACTTTAAATTTTTGATGCTGTGGCTGACACTTAGGCTGGCGGCTTTATATGTTCTTATGCTAGTCACCCTTGCATTCAATAGTATTTTTCCCTCGCCTTGGTCGCTTGATAAACTTTGTCCACTCTTCAAGAGTCAAGTTAGTTATCTGTGAAGCTTCCCTGGATGGGGACGACAGTGTAGTGAGATGGATGGCAGAAGTCCACCATCAGGAGCCGGTGCCTTTCAAGGCCTCTTAAAGATTATATTATTGCATTCTAATCTGTTTGTTTAATGACATATGTGTTTGTGTGTGGTGTGTAGTGAGTCAAAGTGATATGCAACAGTAACCATATGGCATTCAGAGGATAACTTGCCAGTCAGTTCTTGCCTTCCACCATGTGTTCTGGGCATCAAACCCAGGCCATCAGGCTTTTTCAGCAAGGGGTTTTACCCATCTTGTTAGTTCTAGGTCAGTTTTAAAGATCTTATGCAAGGGGACTAGAATGTTGGCTAAAGCAGCTAAGAGCATTTGTTCTTGCAGAGGGCCTGAGTTCAGTTTTCAATACAAATGGCTATTCACAACTCTCTGTAATTTCACTTCCAGGGGATCCAATACTTTGACCTATGTAAACTCCTGTACACATACATGCATTCCCACACTCACACACACATACACACAAATATATTTTAAAAAAGATCCTATGCAGAATCATGTTGTAAGTAAAACTTGGTATGATACAGTTTGTTATAAAGTTTTAGATTTCACTAGGACAATGACTTGTAGTATCCTTGTGAGCTAACAGTAATAAGTGCATAAATAATAAGTAATTGATAGCAGTGTTTCATATGCATCGATGATTAAATGAAGATGAGTTAACTTTGACTCATTTTTAGAAATGTAAATTCCTAACGTCGTATAAACTTAAAAACTTCACTTGCGTTGGCTTTTACTGACTAAAAACATTAAGGATTTCTGTTTATTTTAAACTCATTTATGCATTTGCCCTTGAGACAAGTTGGTGGGTGCATTTTTTATCAAAACCGTATACATGGTGACATATTAAATGTATCATATTATTATACTAATCATATGACTCTAGAAACAAAAGTAACCAGAGGACTAAAGCCTATCAAAACCATCTTTTTGTTTTTGTACAATGAAATTCTTTTTAAATTTGCCAGGGAATTCATAGTAAAATTGAAACCAGATGTAGACTTCCGTCTTTTAATGTATTAGCTTAGCTACAAACGTCTTATTTCCATCCTTGATTGCTGAGTGCTTCATTTATGGCTCTTTGCCTCTTTCTGTCTGTCTGTCTGTCTGTCTGTCTGACATGTGCTGTCTCTCTCTCTTTTAGAGCATGCTATAAAATGCCATCAAAATGATTTTGAAAGGACATTGCCAATTCATCTAGTATCAGAATGAAATTAAACCCTAATGCACTGAGAATCACCCGATTTAACCTGCTCATGATCTCCACTGGAAGGAATTGGAAAGAAGTGTTAGCTGTAGTTTGACAGCTCATCTGTGACATTTCTGTCTTAGAGCTGACGTCTTCAGTATTTCCTTCTGTTGGAAGTAGATTTTCTTTGTTGTGTTGTGTTTTTTTTCTTCTAAGAGTTTTCAGTATAACCTGATTATATAGGTTTTTTTTTTTTGTAGTGATAAAACATCATTCCAAAAATCAACACAGGGATGGAAAGGGCTTATTTCACCTTACAACTTACAAGTCTATCACTGAAGGAAGCCAGGGCAGAAACCTGGGGGCAGGAGCTGATGCAGAGACCATGGAGGGATGCTGCTTTCTGGCTTGCTCAGCCTGCTTCCTTTTAGTACCCAGGACTACCATCCCGGTGGTGGCACTGCCCATACTAAGCTAGACTCTCTTACATCACTCATCAATCAAGAAAATGTACCACAGGCTTGCCCATAGCCTAGCTGGGTGCGGGCATTTTCTCAGCTGAGGTTCCTTCTTTCCATATCACTCTAGCTTGTGTCAAATTAGCACAAAACTACCAACATACTGACCATTTTTTGAAATGGTTGAGTCAGTATCTATTTGAACTGATAAAATTTTTATAGACATGAGACAGCATTATTACCTTTATATTAAATAATGGGAATAGAGTCTACTTGAAGTATAGCCACATTGGGTGAAACTACAATTTTTACATAATAAAATATTTTAAACAGAGATGATTTCAAAATGAAACTCCACATCTTAGGGAGATGAAGATTGGATTTATTTTTTTTATAGGGCTTATTTCATTTTTGTGTCATTTAAAATAGACACACTTAGGAAATTTAGTGATTACTGCTTATTTTCCTAGTTGCTTAATTGCCAGATAACAATTTAGCTTTAGTTTTGTGACTTGGGCTTTATTATAGTGACTCCATTTGGTTTTTAATCTGTCATTCTTGGTGACTAGTATAGGAGCTCAGTCTAAAATAATGGCCTCATGTAATTTTTATTTAATAATGTAAAATCAAAAATTAAGATGATGTCATGCCTCTATTGTGAAAAATTTCTCCTACTTAGCATTTACAATAATTTTTGGTTTGTTTTTGATATGAATTTTCTTCATGTAACTGCTCTGGCTGTCCTGGAACTCACTTTGTAGACCAGGCTAGCCTTAAGCTCACAAAGATCCACATGCCTCTGTCTCCTGAATGTTGGGATTTAGTTGTACGCCACCAACCTCCAGCTTAAAATGATTATTTTTTTTGGGGGGGTTGGGAAGATAAAAACTTTTGGCAATTGCAATTAAAGTTAAGCGTTTTTTATTGTTGAAATGTGACATACCAGCTTCTTTATGGAATAGACCAGACAGAAACCTTTGCTTGTGCTCAACTCATGTGTGTGTGTATATATATATATATATATATATGTACAGAAGCATGGACTGGCAGGCACTTAGTGACCCTTAAACTTTTAGTTATTTTATTTAAAGATATACTAAGATGTAATGTTACTGAGGTTGTTAGGATAAAAACCTAGGCTTGCTCTCAGTAGACTGATTAAGACACAAGTGCAGTGAGAATCTCAGAGAGGAGGTGACTTCACTGCAGATGCAGAGGAAGAGAAACAAAGAAAGAGGCTCAGGGACTCTGATCCCCAGGTCCTTCTTTAGGGGCTTTGACTCTAGATTTAAGGTTAAATATAGGCAAGACTTTTACTTAAATAAGTAGAATGGGTTATGGTGTGGTCTTCCCACGATCTGTCATTGTCTAGGCTCCTAGGCTGTCCTGTCAATTGTCAGCACTGTGTGAAATGTCTTCTTGGGAGATAAATTTCCATTCTGGATGGAACCATGTTTCAACCTTTTCCCTTTCCCAACATTGCTGGGGTGGGATTCTAATGCCTTGGCCTACATTGTCTCTGGTAGCCAAAGGAAGGGGCACACATTTCCTGCCAGGATGGTGAGCTTTTAGAGCAAGCATGATGTGGGAAGTCTGAGAAGTTGACACTAAAACTACTAAGTGTAAAGAACGTTTTCCTGTCTAGAATTGTACAAATTCACCATTCATTTCCATCTTGTATTCTTAAACAAATAGCAAAATGATGAAAAATTCCTGAGTAACAGAAGTTGTTTATGTTCAGAAACAACAAACTAAAAAACCAAAAAACAAACAAATAACAACAACAAAAAACCAGCCACAGTAAACCTAAACCTCTTTTATTAAAATGTAGTAAAGAGACAGAAACCACAGTATATCTTAGGTTCAAAGCTCATGACACATTTAGATATTCAGGATCCAAGTTTAGAAACATGTGGACACCATCAGATAAGTACACCCTTTACACTGGGGTCAGTATGTGCTGCTGACCATGCAGGCGGGGTTTGCTTCCTTTCTGCTTTATATGTAGATTCACAGAATTCTTTGCTTCACCATCTGGATTTCTTCATTCAGCTTTGTGAAATTACATTGTTGCTTGGGTTTTCATTGTTCTATAGCAGTCTCCTTTGGGAACATACCATTAACTTTATTCAAATATTCTTTTGATTGTCAACACTCAAATGAGTTGTTAAAATAATACTGTATCACACAGTGTGAATCCAAGCCCTGCTTATGTCCAGACGCTGAGGGATTAGAAACTATATTGGTTTTGATTAGAGGATGATATGAAATAAAGAGGAACAGAGTGGCTCATAGAGGAGTGTGAGGAAGTTCTTACTGACAGGAAAATAAACTTAATGAAGTTAGTTTCCGATCTACCCACTCAACCTTTACTAGGTTGGAACCAAATGCAGGTAGACCATCAATGTTTTAATTATGTTGGAGTTGGGGGGGAGAGGATATGCAAGTGTGTGTTTGTGTGCACATGTGCACATGTGCTAGTGGAGGCCAGAAAAGGGAGTCAGATCTTGGAACTGGAGTTACAAGAGGTATGAGCCACCTGATGTGGGTGCTAGAACCCAAGCTTGTGTCTTCTGCATGAGCAGTTTATGCTCTTGATTGGTGAGCTATCTCTGCAGCCCTCAAATAATCTGTAAGCTTAATAAGGACAGGACTATTAATTTTCTCATTACTATTCTTTAAGTGTGCTCAACAATATCTGTAGAGTATAGCCCAGTACAATAGACATTTGTTGGAAAAGATTGTTGTCTAAAAGAGTGTAAACTTACTTAGTTGTTACAAGTAGACTGTAAGTCAGAAGTGTGGCCCATTAGTACAGTTCCTCATGTTGTGCTAACCTCCAACCACAAAATCATTTCACTGCTACTTCAGAACCATAATTTTACTACCGTTAGGAATCATAATGTAAATATGTAGGATATCCAATGTACAACCTCCAGATTAAGAATTACTGTTCTAAATCATTATATTTCTAGAAGCAAAACTCTTTATAGTATAATAAAAACTTTGCATAATATGCAGTAGTCTCAAATCTGAGCCCATATTTCAGACAGTGCTCATTGGCATTGTTTAGATGGTCTGTGCTGTCTATGGTCCACATGTCACATGTTCAGAATCAAGGCTGCAGTGAGGTCACATGATGCGGAGTCAGTAGCCTGGCAGAGATACTTCAGATTCTTTATACATTGGAATTGGACTTTTTTTTTTATTTCATGTCTAGAAACCTTTAACTTTTAAAATGTAATTAAAATATAATTACATCTTTTATTCTCCCTCTTTTCCCTCCTACTCCTTCTGTGCTCTCCCTCCATAAATTCACAGTCCTCTCTTCTTTAGCCATACATACACATGTAAGTTAATAAATATATCAATATAGCATGTTGATCTACTCAATTTTGCCTGCATGTACATATTTCTGGGACTGACTACTTGGTATTGAATAACCAGTCCCGGGGTTCATCTGTGGGGTAGCCTTATCCCTGGGGTAGCCTTATCCCTGGAATAGCTGTGTTCTCCCTGTCTCAGGAATTGCTGATTGCTTGTAGCTCCTCTTCTAGAGGTAGAGTTGTGTGAGGTTTGCTTAATCTACATTGGCATGTGAACTATTGGAATTACTCAGGTCTTGATTCCCAGCCATGATGCTGAGATTTCATGGCTGTAGCTTCTCTGTAATAGCTAGAAGGCATAGTC
This sequence comes from Montemys delectorum, assembly GCA_019843815.1. Classification (NCBI taxonomy): domain Eukaryota; kingdom Metazoa; phylum Chordata; class Mammalia; order Rodentia; family Muridae; genus Montemys; species Montemys delectorum. The sequence continues at coordinate 6,016 of JADRCD010119210.1, forward strand.
TCAGGCTGATTTATTTCCTGGTCTCCCAGCTCTTACAGACTTTGTGCCCTTCTTTGTGGTGTTGGCTGTAGATTGATCAGTTTCATCTGGAGATCTCTCAGTACTTGTTATCTACATTTTGACTAGTTGTGACTTTCTGTAATGGCTTGTTTCCTGCTGCTGCAAAAAGAAGCCTCTTTGATGATCTGCCCTTGTCTGCCATTGTGGTGGTTGTGGGTCCATGTGGCAGAAGGCAGGTTAGGGTTGGTGGCCAGTCTGAAAGGAGTGGAGATGGGCTGACTAGAAACCTTTTGTTGTTGTTATAGAACTTATATAGCCTATCGTTTTGTTTATTGGTTATTTTATTTATTTTCATTTCAAACGTTGTCTTCCTTCCTGTTCTCCCCTCTGCAACTACCCATCTTTCTCCCCTTTGCCTCTGAGGGAGTGCTCCCACACCCACCCACTCACCCACCCACCCACTCCTGCCTCACCACTCTAGCATCCCCCTGTGCTGGCTGGGGCATGAAGCCTTCACAGGACCAAGGGCCTCCCCTCTGCTATATATGTAGCTAGAGCTTGTTGACAGGAGGCTGGTATAGTTGTTCTCTGAGAGTCTCTGCCAGCACCTGACTAATACAGATGCAAATACTCACAGTCAACCATTGAACTGAGCCTGGGGACCCCAATGGAAGAATTAGGAGAAGGACTGAAGGAACTGAAGGCGATTGTAACTCCAAAGAAAGAACAATACCAACTAACCAGACCCCCCAGAGCTCCCAGAGACTGAAACACCAACCAAAGAGTACATGTGGAGGAACCAGAAACCTTTTGCATTGTCTTGTTTTCCATAGCTGCATTGAGTTATGCTACTCTATTTTAGACTGTGATCTAGAGTTTATAAAGAGCAGGCACAAATGACACTCTTATCTCTTATTTTCTGAATATGACTACAAACCATTCATGTAGAAGGGTAGAATAGCCATGAGCATAGATTAGTGATCTCATTGGAAGCAAACAAAAGCAAAACCTTGCATTGTATCACAGAAGTTCCTTCCTTTTAGGACACAATAATACCCGAGTATCGAGTATCTGTTGACATGGTTTGGGTAAGCAGCCTTCTGGTCTATAAGTTAGCGACTTGGGCCTCTGGGTGATGGTATTGTAGGTGGTGAGGTGGGGCCTTGAGGTCCGTAGGTTGTTAGGGAGGTTGAGCGAGCCCTTATGTTTTTTACCTCTCTCTCTCTCTCTTTTAAAGATTTATTTATTTATTATATGTAAGGACATTGTAGCTGTCTTCAGACATACCAGAGGGCATCGGATCTCATTATGGATGGTTGTGAGCCACTATGTGGTTGCTGGGATTTGAACTCAGGATCTTCATCAGAGCAGTCAGTGCTCTTAACCCCTGAGCCATCTCTCCAGCCCCATGTTGAGCATCTCTTTAACTGGCATTTGTTTATCTTTAAGAAAATACCTATTCTGGTCTTTTGTCTATTTCTAATTTTTTTCTTTTGTTGTTGACTTTTAGGAGTTTTCTGTATAGTTTGGAAATTATTATTTGATCACAAAAATACTTGCATTTTCCTATTTTGAGGGCTGAGAGAAGTACTTGTTACTGATTGTATTTCAACATGATTTTAAAAATATTCTTTTCCAGTTAACAGAAGATGAAATTGCAACTATCCTAAAATCCACATTGAAAGGATTAGAATATTTGCATTTTATGAGGAAAATACACAGAGATATAAAAGCTGGGAATATTCTCCTCAATACAGAAGGACATGCAAAACTTGCAGATTTTGGAGTGGCTGGCCAGTTAACAGTAAGTTGACTTTAGTAATTTGTATACATTTTGACCATTTTTCAGGGTGGACTGACTAAACTGATAATTAGCAGTGTATGGAAGGGTAGCTTTGTTACTCTTATGCGGAAGAAGCCGTATTGGAGTCTGTTTACAATGTAAGGGTCACTAGATACTGAGTACATTTACCATCAAAATGCTCACGTTGATGAAAGGGAAACAGTAGTGACTCTCCTGGCTTGCTGCTTTTATTGCTATCATCATATCATGGTAATGAGTTAAGAACTCTTGGTATTTTACAATTTGAGATTCCTAAATATGTCGTGTTATAACTAGTTGAAACATTTGGAAAATAGTCAATTTTGAATAGAATCTGTGATATTAGCAGATCATATGTTTTAATGAATATGTTGTTATACTTTCTTACATTGTGTTTTTGTGCAATATTTATGCTTATGTAACATCATTGTAGGATACAATGGCAAAACGAAATACTGTAATTGGAACCCCATTTTGGATGGCTCCTGAAGTAATTCAAGAGATAGGTTACAACTGTGTGGCTGACATCTGGTCCCTTGGCATTACTTCTATAGAAATGGCAGAAGGAAAACCTCCTTATGCTGATATACATCCAATGAGGGTAAGAAAATTATATTTTACTAAACGCATTGGTTTTGAGTTTTGCAGTTTTGTAATGATAGAACAAAGACAAAGGGAATTTAGATTCTGTGCACAAGGAATAGATCCTTAAAGATGAGTAACTTAACTTTTGACCATTTTTCACTGACCACTGAGTTGTGAGGAAAGAGCTCTGGCAGCTGTTTGTCCGTAACAAGCACTGTCCTCTTCACTCCACACACTACCGCAGACTCCTTGCTTACAGTAGAAGGGACTTTTTCTTTTTTCCTTGTTTTTTAGCTTATTACTTTCCAAAGGCTACTGGAAAAGGGTTAAGAAATTAGTCCTTACTTACAGTCCTCAGTAAGTCCTTCCTACCCTTCTGTGCCTTTTCCTTCCTCCTTCCATGTTCTTTAAGCTGATATTAAAACTATTTGTTTATTTAGTAACTGTTTATTTAAATAATATACTTGTTTTCAATCAAAGTCACCTGCCTCTGATTCCATGGTAATTTTTGCATTTGAAGTATATATCTTGCATATTAAAGTCTAGTTTGTTGTCTTTAGGGTTTGTAATGACACAGTTTTTAGGTTATAGTAATATGTGACTTTCTGGCATACACACACACACACACACACACACACACACACACACACACACACTGCCATCTAGTGGTAGTAGTTACCCTAGGAAGGATATAGCAGTAAAGGGAGTGAGTTTCTCTGCATATTTATGGAATAGATAAGGTGATGTGGAGAGGCAAGTGAAGTAAATAGATGAAGAAAAAAGGGAATTCTTTTGAATATTTAATGAGGAATAAATTGGAATTATGTTTGTTAATACAAAGCTGTTATGATGGTACATTTAATTAGTGTTGAAAATATTGAAAAATCTAATTGACATATTGAAGCACAATTATTTTAGTGGTACAGTTGTACTCCATTTATATTATCTTCCTATGTGTAAACTCCCCTGGAAGTATTAAAAAGTAAAAATAACATAAATTATTTATTTGGAAAGAACATGAAAAATAGCAAAGTCAGCCTAGGAGCATGAACCCTTCATTCTTCTTTGAGTATTAGTTACCTCTGGTACTTTGGTGGGATGTTCATGGGATGATTTGCTAATGAGATGAAATTAAGTCTCAAGAAAAGGTTTACAGTTTATTTACAACATCCTAGCTAAGTTCTAGAGGTGAGTCTTACATTGCAACCATTCTTTTTCTATGCTTTGGAAATCTTTTCCAAACAGATGGTTTAGCACATTAAATTTGGCCATGTTAAAGCCTCTCTACCAGATTGAAAATAGTTTGTGACCCCTGCTTTAATTATCTTAAAATTCACTTGAGTTTGAATTCATGGTTATAAGATAGTAAAAATATATTAGAATATAGTGTACCGGCTGGTTTTGTGTGTTGACTTGACACAGCTAGAGTCATCAGAAAGGAAGGAGCCTCAGTTGAGGAAATGCCACCATGAGATCCAGCTATGAGGCATTTCTCATTAGTGATCAAGGCCGGAGGGTGCAGCCCATGGTGGGTGGTGCTGTTCCTGGGCTAATAGTTCCTGGGCTGATAGTCATGGGTTTTTATAAGAATAAAGACTGAGCAATCCACTAAGCAACACCTGTCCATGGCCTCTGTATTAGCTCCTGTCTTCAGGTTGCTGCCCTGTTTGGGTTCCTGTCCTGACTTCCTTCAATGATGAACAGCAATGTGGAAGTGTAAGCCAAATAAACCCTTTTCTCCTCAACTTGCTTTTTGGTCATAGTGTTTCTTCCTAACAGTAACAACCTAACTAAGACACATGGGTTCCTGGGATTCAGGTCTTCATGCTTGTGTGATGAGTGTCTTGCCCATCTCCCAGCCATAGGGTTTTCTGTTTCTTGCCTTTCATTGACCTATTGACTAGCCCAGTTATGGAAACCATGACTGACAATGGAAAATGAGCTTTTCCTTTAGCAGAGAATTCAATCAGTTGGCCCCTTTGAATTTTAGTGTTTGGATAGATGTGCATTTTTGTAAGATAGTTTTTAAAAATAACTTTTTATTTATTGATTTACTTGAGTCAGGGACACAATTCATGTGTGGAAGTCAGAGGACACTTTGTCTCTTTCCACTGTGTGGATCTTGAGGATTAAATGAGGTTGTCAAGCTTAGTAGCATGTCTTTATCTGCTGAGCTAGCTCATTGACCCAGATTATACTTTTGATCAGATGAAAATAGGGGCTCCTGGAAACCAGGTTTCCTTTATCTAGAGTGATTGTGAATTGTGTGTTCACTAATAAAAATATGACTTTCAAGAAGATTTATGATTTCTTTTACTATTTGTTTGATCACAGTGTGTAATAATTCTGAATTTTAATCTGAAATATATGTGTGTATATATTATATATACATATTGTATGAACATGGCATCATTTCATTATCTTCCCTCCTCTCCTTTGTAATTATTATTTTAACTTCTGAAAAGTCTAGATTAATAAGTCTAATTAGTATTAGAGGTCTTCCTTTAGCTGTTTAAAGTATGCCCTGGTTTTGCTAGGTGTGGTGGAATACACCTTTAATCCAAGCGCCCTGGAGGCAGAGGAGGTGTAGTTCAAGGCCAGCCTGGTCTGGGTGTTGAGACCTGCCTCAAGAAACAATACAAAGCCAAATACACCTTTCTCTGAATTCTCCTATCATATTTTTTATTAGATATTTTCTTTATTTACATGTCATATGATTTCTCCTTTCCCAGTTTCTCCTCCAAAACAAACAAACAAACAAATAAAAACAAGAACAAACCCCTGTTGCCTCTCCCCTCCCCATGCTTGCCAACCCACCCTATCCCACTTATTGGCCCTGGGACTCCCCTTCACTGGGGCACAGAACCTTCACAGGGCCGAGGACCTCTCCTCCCATTGATGATCGACTTTGCAATCCTCTACTATACACATGCTGCCAGAACAATCAGTCCCTCCATGTATAGTCGTTGGTTGGTGGTTTAGTCCCTGGGAGCTCTGAGGGTACTAGTTAGTTCATATTGTTGTTCATCCTAAGGGGCTGCAAACCCTTCAGCTCCTTCGGTCCTTTCTCTAACTCCTTCATTGGGGACCCTGTGCTCAGTCCAATGGATGGCTGTGACAAGACATATTTAAATGCATCTTACAACACTAAATGTCCTCAGAAAGAATGGTTTAGTGTCTTAGAGAACTGTATATTGCTTATGTTTGTGCAGATTGTGTGTGTTGGTGTTTAGTTTTCAATGAACTTTGACATGAGTAGACCCTTCTTCATTACAGACGGGCTTGTATAAATAGCAAAGGTGAGCTATGCAGGGAAATGCAAGGAATATATGATAAAGGTGACTTTGTAAGCACTCTAGTGACTTATATTACAAATCACCATTTTCATTGGAAGGCTCGTGAATCTCTTAAATTCTGTAATCAAATAAATGATATTAAAGAAAGAAGTAATTTAACAACAATTGTGGCTTATACTGAACATATGTTCTTGTTAATAAGTTTCATTATGATCTTTAAGGACTTATGTTTAGTTAGTACATTTTGGTTCATTTGATACCCTCAGTTTTTCTTAATTTTTATTAGCAAGTTGTTACAGTGGTTAACAAGAAATACACAGATTTAAGCTGCCATAGTTTTCCCAGGGTTATACGATCCAACTTCACAAGCTTCTTGAACATATGTAGATGCTTTTCTATTTTGCTTTAGCTGTGACATACAATTGATATAGGCAAGCATGAAAGCTTGGGCAAATTTTCCTTGCTTTTTCTGGATCTTACTCAGGTTCTGTGGTATTTATGTAAAGAACAGTTTTGTTCCTTGGGAATGCATGTTGAAATTACCATGTGCACTGTTTTGCTGTAGGCCTGTTGGCACTGCCACAAAGGTAATGCTTTGCCAGTAGGCCATTTCCTTGTCGGCTGCATTTACAACTTAATAGAAATATTACATGACTTTTTAAACAAGTGTTTTGGCAGGGAGGAAATGGCAGATTCCATACAAACAAGCATAGCTTCCTATTCTTAACCACACTACAGCTACTCAAGAAATTGTAGTTGGTTTTAAGTTTGGGGTCCAGGGGTAGAATGGGAAATCAGGTTGAAATAGGAATACATAGACATTTACTATAAATAGTCATGTGTTTTTACTGCTGGATTTTATTACTATTTAGTTTCAGTCATTGACAACTAATATATTTATGCATCACAGCTCAGATCATTTTAATGCAATTTAGGAATAACTGGATTTTGATTCGTTGAAAAGGCCAGGATCACAGATAGGTCCTAGCTGCTAACACTGCTTTTTATAGTTTTGTTTCTTAGCTTTGGCCTTGCTGTATGATTGGTGCTTCATGACTTTGCCTAAGCATTACCTTTGTTTGTTTTAAATTGTGATTTTTGTCTCATGAATAACAGCAAAGAAATTTGGGTGACTTGTTCACACTGACATCAAGCCTGATAATATTTCTGTCACATCCTTTGGTCAGTCTGCTTTAGATCTCATAGTTTGAAACTTGAAAGGTCATATTTACTGTTTTTATTTGGAAGTTACTTCATCATAAAATTATTTTACTTCCACAGTCCACTGGCTCTTGAAGCATTTGCAGTTTTGACTAAAACTGCCATCATTAGTTGTAAAGGATTTATACTTTTGGAAACTGCCCACAGGGAAGAAATTGTGCTTTACATTTTAACATTTCTGTGGCCACGTTCTTTTTCTAGTATAAATCTCTTTTCTTTTGTAGGGAGAGGGACGGTTTTACTTTACTCCTTTCTCCTTTCTTTTCTTATTGCCCCTGACTTCTTATCCAACTGCCTGGCAGCTGTAGCACGCTACATTGCTTGTGCTGTGGCAGAGACTGGCACTGGGTGTGTTCTTACAGCCATTTTAGCACTGGCTTTTGTTATTTTCCATGTTTCAGTTGTTGGTAATGGACATATGGACATCATATGTTCCATGGAATACTGTACGAAGCCAATCTGAACTGTTTCCATTTGCCTCAAGTTCAATCACGGTATTTATTTTTCCATGGCTCTTACCCATATTATCCATACCGTCTGCTTAGCTTGTGTCACTGCTACCATGGACTGTGTTTCGTCTGATTACCTCCATTTTTTAACAGTATGTAATTGCCTTTTCCCTGAGCTCCCTTTGCATGGCACTGATTGATGTTTATAAACGAGCCCGAGATCAGTCTGATAACAGATATTCAGGTGCACAGGAGTATGATATTCAGTTTGTCTTTCTGTTTACACACAAGGAGAGTTTCATGTCCATTCTCCTGGACTAGGATTGAATATTCTAGTGAAAAAGTTATGAGAGTAACAGTGTAGACAGCACTACTTACCTTTTAGTATCCATAG